>JAWRVF010000141.1:0-240000 GCA_036785485.1 Physcomitrellopsis africana | reverse complement strand
CAATAAACTTACAGCATGAGCACCATTCAGCCAACCCACTCAACCACATGCTTCAAAACATTTAATTCAACATTAACGTCATTCAGAAGAAGCCCTTCTGACAGATCCCAACACGTAGCATATAAAAGTGCCACCTTTGACAAGACATGAAAAAGTCTAGTGTCGGTAGAAAGTCAACAACAGAGTTATGAAGGTCTAGTTCGAATGTTGTGCTCGCATCATCCCAGCAGCACAACAAATCTCAGACATTCCGTGGCACAAGACTGTCTGTTTGCGAGGAAAAAGCATGCAATTGATCGGCGACCTTCTTCGGAATCCTCATGCCTAAGACCCATGTCGGCGTTGAGATCCTGCAGATCGGTGAGAGGAAGAGCTCCGCATCAGAGACACTGATGGCAACGGAGGATACTGTCGGTGCTGCAAATGTCTTCGCAGCTGTCGTTCCTGGTGGTTCTTTCACATGGCTTGTCAAAGTCGATAGGACTGATGAAACCTTACCGTGGTTGAAAGAAGTCTTTTCGACTGCAACTGCATCGTTGTCAGACACAGTTGGGCAACTCTGTGATAACATGTGTTGCAATGTAAGCAAACTAGTGGAATAAAGCGAGCAACCCCTTCATCAACACCTTCACCATGGACGGCTCCCATGCTCTGATATTGGTAGAAGCCGGTTTTTATACATGTTTGACAAAGGATATATGAGCACGAAAATTGTTTTAGATATGCTCTAAGGTCGTGATATTGTTCACATCTTCTCGAGTAGCCTTCACTCTGTGACCCAACACAAACGTCGCCCGGCAGAAGTATCAGACCAGCTTCTGGGGCCCCCGATCCCCATCAGTTCTACTCTCACGTCGCTTCAGAGTTGCCTAGGTTGACATAAATGGTCGATTGTATTCTTTTTTAAAGGAATGAAGAAGTGCCTTCACGTCGACTCCTTCGTTCAACAATTTGCTCGAGAGAAATGTATGGTACGAACACAATTTGATTTACCCAAGATCCACTCCATTTAGACAAAAACCTCTGAAAAGGTTCACAATCTCATCTAAGACAACGTCTTCAACGGTTTGCAATTTGGTCTCCAAGCGAGCTGCACTTGTGTGTTCATGTTCAAGCAAAATAAGTAAAATTTTGGTAAGAAGAAGCAGGACTTCGAAAGAAACGGGCGAAACCTTAGAAGAAGCTTACACATTTACCATTATTACACGCATCCCAGTACATTGTAAACGTTCCTGTCAATGTTAAGCCCACAGGGGAAGACCTCACAAGCTCGCTCAAAGTTCAAGAGGAAACCAGAGAGATATAAACAGAAACAGAACTTCAACTATTTAGATACTGTAAGGTGGATCGTGACAAGGACAATAATGTCATCGCAACTCCTGCTCTACACAAACTAGTCACTGCAAGGACCCCACCGTTGCAATTGATCAGCAAGAAGATTGTAACCGATTTTGCACGATGCAAAAAAGCGTGCACTCCTCTAACTCTCTCTCTCTCTCTCTCTCTCTCTCTCTCTCTATATCAGCTTGCCATTCTCCTCTCCTTTTGTATTCAATTTACACATGAGCATCTTCATAAGTACCTATCACTACTAAATACATCAGCACTGTTTCTTACACCGTTCCTTGACATCGTGCTAACTTGCTCCAGGAATCGTTCTAGTACAATTGTTCTAGCAACGCCCTCTTGCATGCTTTGTAAATACTGAAAGAGTAATGAAATCTCAAACAGTCAACTCAATCAAGGTTCCACTTTGGCTGTGAAACCTCACACATCGTCATCCTGAGAGTGAGTCTGGACTGAATCGTTCTGGCTATCCAACGGCATGTACTGAGCCATGATCGCTCGAATCTCTGAATCCATGTATGACTGCACGAAGATGCATCCATGTTCAAATGTCGGTAAAAAAAATCACAACAACCAATACAAGAAATTGGAACATGTGAACGTCATGCTTCCGTATAAACTCAACCCAAAGACAAGCTGTATAGCATACCCGGAGACGGTATTTGTAGACAACGTAGCCGCCAAGACCAAGAACAGAGAGACCAGCCAAGACGATAAGTGATACTGTCAAGCCCAGCTTGGATTGCGCACTCATCCGATCTGCATCATTAATTTAAGATAAAGGGATAGTTCAGCATTCTGCTGATGATCCTTGCAAAAATATAATGAATATTTCTAACTGTTTCCATCAAAATCGTTTACCATACTGCATCATAAGCGTGCTGGGGCAGTCAGAAGCAGAGCACTTACTGATGCACGTATCATGCTCCTGCATATAGAGAAGCCCAGTAGAACATTCGCAATTGTAGGAGCCCCAAGTGTTGGTGCATTTACATTCAGAACACTGGCACCTGGTCTTTTCTTTACATTCATTGATATCTGCACCCAGAACATATTGGTTGAGACACAACCATCATTCATTTCTTACGCAATCCCCTTATATGCTTAATAGTGGCAGTAATAAATGGCCTGAATACCATTGTCTAACAATCTGGTGCATTGAAGCTGTAATTGAAGATAGGGATAGTGATATGAATGTTTACCTACGCAACCACCGGCACCCGCAGTTCCGTTCCCTCTAAAGCCTTCGGGACAATGGCACCCTGAGTGTTGATTATCCTACGCATGCCCCGTACTTGTCTCAATAACCTTTGTGTATGCGCTTATCAGATTGCATAACGACAGAATGCATCCATGGTGAAATTAGAGACGCAATGCTCTATAAAAAGCTACAAAGAGACAGTGGGCACACACCTGGCAAGCCGAATGCCGGATGTCCGCCTTGGTATCCTCCCAACACCCACCATTCAGTACCTTGCAACGCCCGGGTCCATTAGCTTCGCAATGAGTGTAGCCGTCACCTTCCAATTGGACGCCAGAAACAAGAGGACATTGACAAATACGACCTCGGAAGGTGTCCTGCAACCACAGGAGCAAGCCACACCGTTTAAGACAAACACCTAATCCAAATGATTGCAACCGAAAATGAATGATTCCTGAAATATGTCGAATAAAAGATCTCTTGGCTATCAGCGATTGAAGACACAGCCAAGTACCTTGCAAGCGGTTAAGGTGCCACTCTTCCAGCATCCTCCGTTATTGTCCAAACACTCATTCGTCTCCATTGAGTCGCTCAAGCAAACAGGGGGATCTGTGGATTCTTGGTAACCCGAGCAAATAGCCTTCAACACCGCCGTCTTGTCCAATTTTCCTACAACCGGCCGAAAAGGGTCAAGAAATTGGAAAATTGAAGTCTACCAGATATGGTCTCTACACCTTAAACCTGCTCTTGCAATATACAAAGTAAGAACCAGGCTAGCAAAAAGATGGCAGACCTCTGTATTGCCGTGAGTTGACAATGAGAGTCGGCAAGAGAGTTACATCTCCCCGCGTGCCTTGACCAACCTGCGCGTCCTGCTCGTTTCTCAAAATTGGATTATCCTCGTCCGCATCTGGATTGCCCATACACTTGCGTACGGCTTCCACATCGATTGCTGTATTCCAAAATTCTTTAAGGGTTTAGAACAAGTCCATCTTCTCAAATAAAACCTCACTTAGAAAAAGAGCAAATCTTTAAGCGATGGAGAGAGTTAAAGTGATTACAAAGAGATTTAATGACTTCTTCGGCACACGCAGGGCCATATTTGTTCTCCTTCATCGGACAGCGAATCTGGAAATCAGTGACGAAGTCCCACCACTTCCATGGTTGTCGGGGGTTGGTTTCGTTCGTGACCTTGAACACGCACAGCTGCCTGAGATTCTCGGTGACCACTTGCTTCCCGTCGTACCCTACGGAAAAGTCCTGTTCAGGATCTGGAGCACAGTAACGGCCGTTGTTGATGCACTGCGCCTTGCACTGCTTGCTCTCAATGAATGCCTACAATTATTACATGAACCACGCACAGAAATGATTGGATTTCGATTCTGAGAGGTCGGGGCTGATTCAAGTTCCTATTAAACCCTAATTATTTTATAATCTCATGTAAAGAATCTGCCAGATAAGCGAAAAAATACGGGTGCGAGCATTGTTGTACCTGAGGGCAATACCACGTGATGTAATGAGGGGTGAATTGAGTGTAACCCCCGCGCTCCAGGATCTGCGCCACGCCCTTGAAATTGCGCACAAACTCAACCTGAGCATCGCATTTAGGGCCACACTCGTCGTTGCTGTTGGTCCAAAACTCGTACTCCACGCGCTCGTCCGGATGGGGAAGCGACTCCCGCCAGTCGAGCTTCATGGTCACCAGTTCGTTGCCGTTCAAGGCTTTCCTCAGCTTATCCGCGAAGTCCTTGGTAATGAGAGCAGATGGAATAGAGATGTTATTTAGGTACTTGGATGCCGCGGGATCTTCTTCAGGAGAATCCATGGTAATGAGCTCCTCCTGCTTGTTGTCCGCCACAAGCACTGCCGCGGCGCCGGCTTCTTGCGCGTGCCACACCTTTGTTGCAAAGTAACAATCTGCGCATCTCCAAGTGAATCGATCTCCATCAAATTCACTTAAATTGCGAAATAACCATCTACTTGATTCTCTGACGACAAGGTCTGCCCTAAAATTCCCATCACGCTCGTCAAATTATCCCAACACAATAAGCCATCGTTGATCTGTTCTTAATAACTCTTCTTTGTCTAAGCTTGAAAGCAGAATGATCAAAAATCTAGGTACTCCCATTCTTGAGGTAGCTTTTAAGAGATTCAACACCTTGTTCTATTTTTCAATCAACAAATATCATAAAGAGTTACTAGTTATGGGATTAGGAGTTTGGTATCTCTCTCCTTCCTACAAATCTAATAGCCTAATCCGGCGCTCCAACCGACGTTCAATTGACTAACAACAAATCTTTCCCGATGGTGAAAGAAGAGCCTAACTAATGATCACAACGAGATTTCCTATTTCAAGTGGGAATTCAAATTTTAAAGTCTGCACAAATTCGAAAGTCCTAACACAGAACCGCCAACAGTTTTTAATCAAGTACCGCTGAAGTAGCCACTAACTGAGAAAATTTTAAAATCCAAAGCAATCCTTACTGCATGCCGGGATTATTTGATTAAAAAAATGTAACAAAACTTGCAAAAATGAGATATTAAGTATTTGAATACTTATATGCAAAGAAATAAATATAAAAGAGACGAAAGTGAAGTTACCGCCGCGATCAACGAGGGCGAAATTGGGGCGAGCGCCGGGCTTGGCCCGAAAGTGATCGGCGGGAAACACATCACAAGCCTTGAAGTTCATCTTCGGAAGTACCACAAACCCCGACAGCGTGCCGCCATACTGCGGCACTCCAAAATTACCGATAGCGCTCTGGTAAGTTCCTTTCAAGCTCTCCGGAGTTAACACCGACAGACTATTTTCCTCCACCACAAAAGCTCCCATGTTCGGCGCCACCCACACAAGCACCAGGGCCACAAGAAGCCTCGCAATGACCGCTACCCTCTCCATACCACGCATAACAAAACAAAAAACAAAAATAAACAAAAACAAACAGGCACCCAAACTTGTGCCGCAAGGAGAAATCAAATCCACCAAAACAACAAGCTCCACGGCATCCGTCACCGATGGCGGAGCCTTCAAGCTCTTCCTCAACGTCAAAACCAAAATCGAATCCGACAACGTCCGTAATCCAAACCTCTACAACTCAGCTCTAAGAATTACGGTACACTCTACCGAGAATCACAGAATACATGGAGAAAAACAAAAAAAAGTTCACTCTACCTCGTAACCAATCCCTCTTCGTTCCCCCTCTCTCTCTCTCTCTCTCTCTCTCACACACACACTCTTTCCCCTGTGAAATCTACCAAACGAGATCTGAACTGGAACTGCTTATGACCAATACTCAATTGAAGCTCATACTTCCAGCTTTCAAACTCAATTCTGAAGAAGAGAAGCTAAGCTTGCACTCCGAAGAAAAAACTCAGCGATGCGATGCGATCGGGAGGAGCGAGAGAAAAAGGATGGCATCAAAGATGAGGGGGAGAGAGAACGAGAGGGAGGGGGGGCAGGAAAGGGGAGAAACCGAAGCGTGAGGGGAGCTTTACGAGAGGCGAGGGCCCCCCATCCAAGGCAAAGCCATTCCTGTTACTGCTTTGTTTGCATCCCCCATCCCCGATGCAAGACCCCAGGACCCGCCGCTTTGAATGGTGGCGAAGCAGATCGCGGGCCGGAGCGGGTCACGTGGACTGGGCGCCGAGCGGCCAGCAGGATCGAACTCCGAGGCCGTGGGAACACTGAGTACGCTAAAAGTGATGCTGCTGCTGCTGCTTCTCGGTCGTGGTCGTGTCCACGCTTGCTTTACTTTTTGGGAAAAGGATGCCTGGTCAATGCATGTCCCCCCTCCAACCCCCCCTTCCTTCCCCACTTTGGTTCCCCCATTGGCCCCCAACATCTTTGCAATTCCCTTCCTCCCTCACCCAGCTCCCTTGCCCACACCATATAACCCTCACATCATTTTGCATACGTGCACATGCACACTCTGTGTCCCTTGATGTGAGCCCTTCATGGCATTACACCCCCCTTCTCATACACCATGTTTGCCTTCTTGTTTTAACAACATGGTGGAACTTTAAAGTTCTTTGAATCTTTTTATACTTGGTGTTTCTATGTACATTTCTGAAATAAACATGTATTTTTCACATGTTCATTTTTTTTGTATACAACAAACATTAAAATGACTATATCAAAATTAATGCACACTGATGTTATACAAATAATTTGATTCATGATTCAGGATTGTGAAGCAAGCATGGCTTAACTTAGCTCTCTTTTTTTGCTTTTTCTTTTTTGTTATACATCAGAATAGTATAAATTATATAAATACAGGCTAAGATGGCATCTAAAAAGGTCTTCTATGTCTATGCAGCAATTTTGAACAAGCTTTTAGATTTGAAAATCTAGTAGAGAGATGTGTATGCTATATTAAACAAAAAGATTGAAACATTTGTAGTAATAATTTTGGTCTACATAAGTCTTTAAATTCTCCTAGGTGCATGTGTGATGTATTTCAAACAGATTGCCCCTTTGAATCTATGATATGTTTGTACATAACAATAATTCAATATGTATGTATGTATGTATGTATGTATACCAATAGTTGAAGATGTTAAGCTCAAAATATTATCCAATTAAATCATTTACATATTATTAATTCTACACTATATTTATTAATAGATTTTCATAACATATTTTATAGATTTTTTTACATTTTTTTAATTACTAAAGGTGTGAGTTTTTTAATTCTGAGCATTGATTTAGATGTAAATTTTAGAAGTCTACAAGCTTCATAAAATAAAATATAAATATAAAAGATGTTATGGTTTGTCTTTAACTAGACTTGCATGCATCACATTGCAAATTCCATTTACAGAAAATATCATTCCTCCTTTTGTGTGGATAATTGTAAGCTAACATATTTTTGTTTAATTTTGTGCCTGTTTTTTAAGAAAGTTTATTAAAAGTGTCATCTATTTTTTTTTAAAGCTTACGTTCCAGTAATACTTTTTTGGTTTAAAATTTAAAAAAAAAAAAAAAAAAAAAAAAAAAGTATCTTTTTTATGATTTAAATTAAAGAATCTAGGCCCACTTTGAATCTTTCATAATAGTACATATAGATATTATTGGCACCTTGTGTATGATTGGTACATCTCCAAGCCTCCATCTGCTGTCCAAGGCTAGAATACATTACATTAAGGGGTGGACCCTATCCCCAAGCAATTTTGGACTATGCATATTTTTTTATTATTTTTTTTATTAAAACTTTTACTGAGGGATAAAATGGATTAGATGAAGAGGTGAAGTTTTGATCCAATTTACAATCAACTAACTTTAATATTATTTATGTTGAGGCTAAGTATTTGTAGTTGAACCAAATATCCAAGAGAGACAAGAGTAAGATAAGCACTCATGCATAAATACCTAATGACTTTTTCTATTCTATACACAATTCCCAAGAAGAATAATGTGTATTTAAAAAAATTAATCAAGTTTATAAGTGTTTTTTATTCAATTAATTCTTATATTGTAAATCAAAATTATTTTGATCTTGTCCAAATACAATCTAATAATAAGGACATAAATGCACTATTCAAATGCTTGCAATAATTGAAACAAATTTTTGTAAAGTAAATCAACAATTAAATATAATGCACCAAACTATTAAAAATAATTAAATATAATCACAAGGCTACATTGGATGAGAACAACTTAAACCACTTCAATGATTCACTTATTTATTTACTTTTGTCTTTTTAAGAGTTGAGACCACAAAGTAGTGTTTGTCACCTACTCCTATAACCGATTCAACGAAACACACACTACAGCTCTCACAAATTTGAACATCCATAAAAACTGATGTTCGAAAGCTTCGACAACCAACTGCAGCCGCCACTCTACACTAGATTTACACACATTACGAACGTACCCATGTTTTCTAGACCAGTCTGCTGCTCATCGGAATGTGTGGTAATACTGTCCATTGGTACTCAAATCATGGTTGAGAAACTAACAAGGAGCTGCAGCGACGAATGTGTGGGGTTCGCAGATCCTGCTTCCAAACTCATGGTTCTGTGTTGCCATTCTCACCCCCATGCTGTGGTTGCAGTTGTGGCTGTGAGCATGCGATGGGACTTGGGCAACGCTTTGTCGGTGAACTGTAGCCATGGTTGAGGATCTGCTTTGTGTCAGCTCCGACGCTGAAACCTTTACTGACCCCCCTTGTTGATGCTTCTGGAAGAGAAGACTAGGAAGATCCAACCAGGATGATGCAATACCCAACTGGGCGAGGAGAATGTTCCACACCGATTCTGCTGCACGCTGCCGACTTATTCTGGCCTGTGAAATAATCGACTCTCAGTTGAAATACCAGCATGGTTTTGTTGAAATATGATAGGCAAGATGGAATCATGCTCATAAAGTGACAGCTTGTAATGTCATTTCTGAGCACAGTCATTGTTGCCTTGTGAAGCACATCGCAACTGGTTTTCGACACTTCAGGATGGTGCGAATAGCCCAGCTGAGAGAGGGATTGTTTACCTGATGCCGTAAAAGGCCTTAAATTACGTAAGCTGCTGTGCTATTAACGCATGGCATGGATCTTGTTTTAAGGCAGCATGGCCTCGATGTAAACACCGCCGTTGCAAAGATAGACTTCTTTACCGATAAACTATTTAAAGACAAAAGTAAGCATAAAAATCTTTCAAGCATCTGAGAAGGGTACAGTATCCCTCTTACCCGGAACAATCGGTACCCAAGTTGGGGTGTTCCGGCAGATTGGTGGCATCGTGCGGTGATTCGTGGCTCGGAGCCGGCCTCAGACCTACAATGAGGTCACTGGCTGCGTCTATGATCGCAAGATGACTAATTCCACCATTGAAAATAATCCAAAACAACGACAGTTTGACTATGAACGGATAGTACGCACACCAACGATGGCCGCAATTTAACTGAGGTGATGGAAGAGGAGGATGTGGTCTGAAAATACAAGCTACTGTAACAGCACACAACTAGAGTTGACGCATACCCAACGGTGACCAACTGTAGAATTTTCATGTGAATGAAAGTTTGACATTATACAACGTATGGAGGTACAAGTAACTGAAATTTTTGCACACAAAGCTCTTCACTATGGACCTCTGTAATGTAAACCAATGCTGTTCCTGGATTCCAGCTACAAACCAAACCAAGTTGTTGATTTGCATGACATGCTAGAATTGTTCCTTGGGCACTCGCACAAGATGCAAAGAGTAAGCCCAAGAACGCTGATAAAAGAAATAAAGAAAGGAAAGAGAAAAAATAAAAAAATAAAAAAGTTGTTGCAATGCTACCATGTATGTACATGTGTAAAGCTAAAGCAACAAACAAAAATGGACTGTGTTCAGCGTCAAACAAACACAGTCGACTCTTCCCCACTGAGACATGATTGCTTCAGAGCAAAAATGTCGAGTGATAAGGGGTCAGGGACATGATCAAAGACCTACACCCTCGTTTGCGTGTCAATTGAAATTCTACAACCCTAAAACTGCTGAACCCTGCAATTCTACAAGCTTGCGACTTATCATTACACTGTTACTTATGTGGTTAAAAAGTCCCAGATTTTTGCTCGAATTGATGGTTTCTCTCCCTCGTCATCTGGCTCGTCTTCTGGATCGTCTTCTCTCGTATCCTCATCCTCATTCTCATCGTCATCCTCAACTTCTCCCACATCCTCCTCGACCTCTGCCTCACTTTTCTCCTCGACCACTGCTTCACTTTCTGCTTCACTTTCCTCCTCAACCTCTGCCTCACTTTCCTCCTCATCCTCTGCCTCACTTGCCTCTTCACCCTCTGCCTCGCTTTCCTCCTCGGTAAGAAGCTCCCCATTTTCTGGAACCGCAACACCATTGTCACCATTCTCCGCAGCTTCCCCATCCTCATCAACCTCGTCATTACCTACCATTGCATCAACGTCTTCTACTTCATAATCACAGGAATCGTCTTGTGTAACCCCCACATCAACCTCCCCGGCCTGGATAGGTGAATCCCCTGCGGTTTCCTCCCCTGATTCAGGCAACTCCACTGACCTGGACAGGTGAACTGCTTCTGCAGTAGGGACAACTTCTTCTGCTTCTGTCTCTGCCATATCTAGTTCTTCTACGTTTAGATCAAAAACTGCTAGTTCTTTAACGGTTTCAGTAACTATTGTAGTGGTCTCTGTCACTACTTGAGTTTCAGTGACGTGATCAACCCCAACAGTGGTCGTCTCCCCTGCTTGAGGAGACTCTGCTACTGCATCATCTTCTTCTTGTGCTTCCGATGTCTCTCCCACTGCCGGTTCTTCGTGCATGGCCTCAGTTTCCTGTCACAGAAAATTAATATAAGCATTAGTGCAGAAATTTTGGTTACATAATCCAAACAGGAGATTTACAAATAAAATAAAATAAAACAGAAACTCCAATCATAAAAATTTGTCAAAACCCGTTGAAATCACTTCATGACGAAAAAAAGTCACCGTAAATGGTCTAATCCACTCACTTGAATGGGCTGTGATATAACTTCAGGTAATTCATCGACAGCTGCAGCTGTTGGCTGGCTGGTTGCAGAAGCTGCCTTCTTGCTTGTACGGTCATGATGCCGAGGGGAAACATTCTCAGAGGCAGCCGTCATGTTAACACTGCAGCAGAGAACGAACAGTTGAGTGGAAATACAAAACCAAAGCCCGAACCGGATGTGCTTCATGGGAAAGGAAGCAGCTCATCTAGAATGACAACAATCACAAGTATTCAGGGGTAGATAGAATTTCGTGAAAGAGGAGACCTCAGTGATGGAAAAGGTTCCAACATCTACAGGCAACTAAAAAAGCTGAAGGCAACACTTACATGGTAGATGGCCTGAAATTATAGCGCTTCGTGGCGGGAGTTGATACACGAGAGTTTGGGGTGTGAAAGTCCCCATTCGTCTCGGTCTCGACCATGATATCTTTGATCCTCTTTTTTCGCTGCGTGCCACCATGAGCATCCGCCTCCAACGGATTAGCATCATCACCATCCACGTTTCCTCTGGCTCTCTTTTTTCGCCGAGTCTCAGCACTCTCAGCAGGGGTAGCAGTGAATGCATCAACATTTGAGCGATTTCGGTTACTCTCAGAGGTCTCTTCCACTCCTATCCCCAGAATAGCATTAGCCTCTTCAACGACTCTTTTGATAGACCGCGTTCTTCTGAATCTAGGACCATCGTCTGTATTGCCCTCTACCTGGCCCAGCTGGGACTGGTTGAAACTTGAGCTCGGAGCATTTGGGTCCTGCTTTACCTGCTCTTCTTCTTCCGCTTCTTCTTCAATCGGTTCTTGGCCTGTCAGAAGCTTGGTGGGGGAAGAGAACAACAGAGAAGCCCTGCTTGCACACCGCTGAAGCCATGCAAGTCTGCTTGGAGTCCTAGCAATCATCCTTCGAGGAGGTACATGCGAGCTTGAGGGTTTGTGTGTCCCAGGTGCAGGGCGACCTCCAACTGCCTGTTGAGTATCAGTGCGGGCAAGAAGACCCTGGGGATGGGGAGATACAACCTCTTCCTCCATGCGCATAGGTTGCTCCGACACGCGCATACTCATGGATCCCTCAGAACCCTTCATCTGCTCCCGCAGCTTTTGAAGCCGCTCAGCCTCACGGAGCGTGTTTTGGCGCTCAAGATGCAGACTCTCGCGTTGATCACGTAACTTCTCACCCTGCACCTGCAGCTGTTCGATGTCCTTCTTAATTTCACTCCATTCCTTCTCAGCGTCTGCTCGTTGTTTCAAAAGTTCCTGGCGCTCTTTCTCGAGCTTGGCGCGTTCTGCCCGCAACTGCTCCAATTCTCCAACGACAGAGCCACGGTTCTTTCTTAAGTCCTCCTTCTCCTGCTCTACTTCAGCTCTCAATTGGACCTCCCGCTCCTCGAATTGTTTTTCGAAAGCATCGCGTTCAAGTTCGAGACGGCGGTCGAGATCCTCTCGTTGACGTTCAAGGTTGCGGTTTAGTTCTTGGCGCTCTACATCGAGCTGTGTGTACAGCTGGTTCCGCTCAGCCTCCAAGCGTGACTCCCATGACTCCCGTTCCTTCTGCAGCTCCTCGGTCATTCTTCGAGATTGTTCCTGGACTTGTCGTCTTGTTTCTTTCAGTCGCTCCTCTTCGTCCTGCATCCATTCTGCCATCCTCTTGGATTCTTCTTCAAACCTCTCTCGCTCCTTTCTCGTAGCCTCTCGCTTCTCGTCTAGGAGCTCCCACTCACGCTCAAATCGATCTTTCTGTTGTTTCAGCTCCAGGGCCTCTTCGTTCACAAACTGTTTCCTTGCTCTGATCTCGTCAATCTCTTGCTTCAACTGAACCTGAATCCTAACCAGCTCTCCCCTCTCCTGCTCTAGAGCCTTCAACTTCTCTTGCTCGTCTTCAATCTTACGCCTCTCAAGATCAATTGCAGCATGTGCGCGTTCACTTTCCTCTGCCAGCTGCTGTCGCTCGAGCTCGAGCTCCCGCCTGATCCGGCTGCGCTCTTCATCAACCTGCTCTCTTTCAGCTTGAATCGCCCTACGCGATTCCTCCCGAAGCTCTGCAACTCGTTCCTGGTCGGTTTCGATCTCCTTGCGCAGGACATCACGTTCAAACTCAACTTCTGCCTTCAGCTTTTCACGTAGTACTTCCAGCTCATTGTGGAGGTTCACACGCATGCGCTCTAGTTCTGCGCTTTGCTTTTCCCGTTCTGCTTTCAGCTCTTCACGGAGACGCTCCTTCTCAAACTCCAGCTGTTCCTTCTTGTATTCTACATCCTTTTGAACAATCAGCCTCTGTTGTTCCCATTCCTCACGCTCCTCTTCCCAGTCTTTCCGAACCTTCTCCCTCTCTTCCTCAATCTCCTGCCGCTCAAGCTCACATTCTCGCCGGAGATGCTCTCGCTCCTCTTCAATCTGTAGCTTTTGGAGTTCCAGCTTCAGTTTGTTTTCTTCCATCTCCTCCTTGGATTTGCGAATCTCCTCCTTCAGCTCAGCAATGCGTTGATGTTCGTTCTCGTACTTCTTTTCCTCAACACGAATGCCCTGTTCCAAGTTGCTCACCTCTTCTAAACGTCGATTCAATACATCCTCGCGGTCCACGATTTCCTGGACTTGCAGCTTCAATTCTTCCTCCCTTGCTGTAATTGCTGTCTCCAGGTGTCGCAACCTTGCCTCCCGGGCTTCAGCAGCCAATTTCAAGGTTTCAACCTCCTCTTTCTCGGCTGCAAGAATTTTGCGGACTGAGCGCAGCTCTTCCTCTGCTGCCAGCAACTCTGCTTTCTTTAAATCCACATCTGAAGTGTGAAGCTTGAGAAGCGCTTCCATTTCCGACTGAACAAAACCAAAGCATAGCATAAGTCATTCTTCTGACAAAAATGATTAGCACTGTCACCAGACAAAGAACCTTTACAGAAGAAGTGACACACCTCTCCATTGGCATTCTACACCCAAGGTCACATCCTCTAACCAATAAGTTCACAGCTTCTCACTGAGATGATAAGAATTGAGAACAGATAACACGCCCTGAGCGACTAGAAGTAAAGAAGCTTACAAGTTCCATTCTCTGCTCCTCTAAAGTCGTCTCTCGGAATTTCAAAGCAGATTCATAATCATCCAAGCGTGCCCTCTCTTGCACAACATACTCTTGTGTCTCCTTCACTTGATGCTCACGGTTCTCAAACTCCTGAACAGAAATAAGTGTAAAATCACCAACATTGTAAAAAGAGATACTTGACCCTTTAAATATTCACGTCAAACAACGCAATAACAGCATTCATTTATCCTCCAATACTTACAATCTTCACAGCAGAATTACGGAGAGAATTATGACACTGATTAAGAGAGTGGTAGGACAAAAAGAACGTCGCATGTATAAGCATACCCGAGTTTGCTCTGCAATCCTCTCCTCGGCGAGGAGCAAGTCCTGCTCCTTAGTTAAGATCTTCAATTCTCGCTCACTTAGAGTCTGCACTTGCCAACCCTAACGTCAACAAGAACTTCCCAAATCCAGATGATGAAGATATTGAAATTATCTGACACCTCAAATTACAGAAATCTTGATGGACGTCACAAAAGGAAGGAATATTGAACAAGGGCAATGTTCAAAAACAACATTGGACAGACCAAAGCTACAACTCAAGAACAAACACTAATAACAAAAAGTAGTAGTAATGAGATAGCCGTGGAAAGCATACCCTTTCTCTCTCCGAAAGAGAGATTACACGAGCATTGAGGTCAGCGTCTGATTGCTTGATAAGAGCACGTTCGTTTTCAATGTATGAACGTGTCTGTGCCAGCTCTCGGCTGGTCTGCTTCAACGCCTCGTCTCGTTGCTTCAAAGAATTTTCGCGCTCATTGAGAAGCCGTTCACCTTCCTGCAATCTCGCCCGCCCCTCTTCGAGTCGTTTTTCCCACTCCTTCAAGCTAGCTTCTTCCAACGCCACTTGCTCCTTCCGGGCGTCCACACTAACTTGACCAAAATGAAAATACAGCGTTGTCAACAATTCACGTCCACATACAGTATCAGATAATACAGGTTCAACTCGACAACAATACCCCGGCAAGTCGCAACAAGGTCTCGGACTAGCTAAGGTGAGGAGGATAATTGGGATGAGAGGATGAAAGAAAGTAACGTACTCTGCCATCAGACTGTGGCGCTCACGACGCAGAGCAACCTCTCGGGCTTCCACTTCCTGAAGTCGAAGCTCAGACTCCTGAAGCTTACGATTTGCATCAGCACGCAAAACCTGCACTTGTGCTAATTTCAGGTCAGCCTGGACAGACCTCTCCTCGATACTAGCCACCAACTCTCGAGCTTGAGCGAGCTGTTTATCTGCTGCTTGCCGGACTTCAGACTCATCAGTCTGGAATTCTTTCAGCGCCTTCTCCAACTGTATTCAGCGAAATAATCAACTCTTAATGCCATTACATATTGGATCACAGCAAGCACGAAGTTCCCTGTTCGAGGCAGATTGATTGTTCATTTTATAAGTTTATCAACAATAAAAATAAAAATATATATTTTCAAAAATCTTAAGTGGAGGAGGGGAAGAAGAAGAGGAAGAGCCTATGAAACATATCGTCGAAAAAGCCAAACGAAGCCAAATAAAAAACTGATATGTGTTTGCAAGTGATGTTCCACTTCAAGTACAGCAGGTGCTTACATCAGCAACACACTGTTTCTCGGTTTCCAGGGCCTTCTTTGCAGCTTCCTCACGTCTCATGACTTCAGATAATTCCAACAAATGCGCAGCTTTCTCGCGCTGGAGTGTTTCTTGTGCATCTGCTACTGCAGCCTTAAGGTCATCGGCTTGAGAGGTCCATGTCTTACGCTGAAGCAGTAACAAACCCATGTTGTACTGGTAATCGTACAGCTGCAGAGAGAACGATAAACATGTAACAAGAGAAGAAGTTACAGGCAAAAGGGACAAATTTGAATCTAGCAAGCAGAATCCATAAGCCAGCTCTCTAGATTGCTAAGCAACTTTTGAGACCCTTTGACCGAAACTCTATCCAACTACAGGCATGTGTCATTGCGGCACACTTCAAAAATTCCAAGGAGTGGTAAAGACTGACCAAAGCTGGACAAGGAGGAGTTCTTGGTTTGGCATAAGACTGTTAACTGTTCAGGACACCACTACTAAATTACGGGCTTCTAATTTATTTCCAAACTGCCAAGCAACTGTCTCTCTCCTGCTATTACACTCCATAAAATTGGGTCTCCTCAGACATATGAAGACTTCAATACTGGGCCAATTAGCCATGAAGTTAACAAAACTTCGATGTGTAAATTCTGAAAACTAGATCCTGGTGTTTTCACAGAGAATTGTGAAAGGAAGAGAAACTAAAGGGAAGCGCGTAAAAATAAATCTACCCGAGAATATTCGAAATCGACAAGACTACAGAGAATATATTTGTTTTTGTTTACAATTAACAAACTTGTTGAGCATGAGACTCAGGAGAATAACGAGCAAAGTATGGAACCAGAGATCAAAGTTCTCCTATGCTAACGAGACAGACTACCCTCAAACCCACTGGACGGAACAAAGGAATATTGCACTAAATCAGTGGCCTTTGCCCCCAGTGCACTACACCGGCGATTTTCTTTTATCATTGCACAAACAAGCGAGGCAAATAAAATTAAATAAATTAATAAAAACGCTCATACTTGACTACAAACTAAGGGCAGCTCTTTGCATTTGTAAAAGAGAGAATGTTGCAACTAGTACTTGGACAGCAACAGTTACTTCACCGTGCCTTAAACGAGCACAAATCCCCCCAGAACTGCACTGAAAATTTTTACCTCGGCTTCCAAGGCAGCAATACGAGCGTGTAACGCAGCGCGGTCCTTCCGTTCAAGAGAAGGCATGTCCAAAGCGCCTTCATTCTGGAACCTTTTCCAGACTTCAGTCTCTGGCACTGGATCAGCCACTCCGTTCATGTCCGGTGAGCCCATCAAAGGATCCATAAGAGCCAGCGCTTCCTCACCCATGGCAGCTAAGGTTGTCGTAGTGGTAGTCAAGGCACCTATAGCGGAGTTAGTTATTGGTGAAGTTTTCCCTTCCTCTCGAGCCACAGAACGCGTAGGTGTCACTCTTTGCTGCAGAGACCCCCGTCTCCCCTGCGGTGTGTACATTGGTGACAACCCCGACATTTGTAGCTCCTCTCAGACCGATATATTTTTTACCAACTCTTCTGCCTCCACCTCTCGCCACCTTAGATTACGGGAGACAGCTGCTTGAGAAACTGGCAGAACCACCGGGTGGGTTGAACATTGGATACTAGTACTGCGATTTTAATACCTCCCACGAGACGCTACCAAAAAAAAAAAAAACCACCTATCCTGTGTGCAGTGGTCCAGTTCATAATATCTAATAGGCAGTAGAAATATACACCTGTAGCAGCCAAAAACCAAAAACGAGTTAAAAACACGCAACGAAGCCAGTTAACTAAATAATACTAATCCCACCACTCAGAGTCGCGCTTCTGTACGCCGACAAAAGCACGTACACGGACGGGGAGTGCACAGACATTGTTGAGCGTGGCAGAAACTCCTGGGGCACATCTATACTCTCAAAACTCAAAACTCCAATTCTTCAGTAGAACTGCAAAAATAGAGGAAATTTCAGAAGAAGGGCGCTTGTGCCACCAGACTCTCTAAAAACCAGGAATAAGCCTCTTAAGAGAAATTCAACACGACAATACCCAGTCAGGCCTACGCTAGCCAACTCTTAAAACCTGCCGCTAGTAAAGCCTGATGAAAGTATCAAGAGCTCGAAAAAAATGTTGTTCACCGTTGGTATTCGCTTAACCCAAACAAACCTACGTCACGAGACAAGATACAAGAACTCGCCATAACCACAATCTCGGCTTCAACCACCCAAAATGCCAACGAGGCGTACTGACTCCGCTCTGAACGCCTAATCAACAGACCTAAGAGCCTCGAACTCGAACTCCGAAACCCAGAACCCTAGTGCTCCATTATTCTCCCACCTCTACTTACTTTCAACAGGCACTCGACATCTATGGCACAATACACCACACCCATAGTATCCCGCTCATCACCGCAACACAATCAACGTCACCGAACCCAGGTCCCAAAATCGTCGCTGATTTATTCCACACCCAAGGATGAAACCTGCGGGGAAAAAAAAAAAAAGAAAAAAAAAAAAAAAAAAAGCAAATACGTAACGATGAAACCTTCACCCAAGAATCAGAGCAACCAACCTTGAAGAGGGGTCTTCCCCGATGAAGGCCACAACGGGCCCCAATAACTCGAACCTCCACTAAAACTCACACAACGACTGTGACCTCGAGGGCGTCAAGGTGAGGAATCGTGCAAAGAGGTGCAGGGGAGAGGTTGTGGATCTTGTAGGGAGCGAGAGAAGGAGAGAGCAGCCAGATCGCTTGGCCGCAGAATCGAGAGCGAAGCGCAGGCGACGCAGGTGACGAGTTGCCGGCGTCCTGCTCGCGAGCGATGCCAGGCACTCGCGTGCAACTCGCGGGCCGGGCGGGGCGACGCGTGGGCTGACAGAGGGGCAGACCCGGCCCGCTCCCCTCGGGGCGAGGTCCCAGGACTTCATGCAGCTTCAGTGTAGCGGTTCCGGGTTTTCAAAAGCTGGGTGAGAAGCGGGGCCGGTATGAAACTCAGGGTCACTTCACCTTGTTTAAGGCTTTTCCCTGCTTTACAAGTCAACATCAGTGGACCAAACATCCGACTTCAAAACTTCATTGCATCGTACCTTATTCAATGCTTCCTCAAATTCCTTCAACCAACCATACTTTGGCTAATGCTTCCTCCAAGCAAACAAACCATGGATCAATCTTGAAGACTTTGCACACATGTACTTTTTTTGTGGATACCAAAATATTAGGATTGCCTTTCACCAATTTCAAATCATTAATATTCAAAATTCCAAAATATGCTTTGAATGTTTCAATAAAAAATATTAATTTTGATAAACTTTTTATTGAACAACCTGCCAAAATGTGTGTGTGTGTATATATATATATATATATATATATATATTTTCAAATTAAGTTGCAACTATTGTTGCTATGTGAAGTAACATTCCATTCTCATCCATTTTTCTCTTTTATTTTTTAATGTGCACGAAAGTTTTTCCTCTTGCGGTTCATAATGCACTGCAGCGCTGGCATTGATGCATCATTGACACTCCCTTCCAGAAACTAAATAACTACACAAATAAAAAAAGCCACACTATTATCTTCATTGCGTGGTTACCGAATTTGGAGGGAGAGCTTAGCACCCAAATGATTGGAGACTGCGTAAGCAAGCACGCAAGCTTGATGTGCGCTTGGTTTTGCGAGGACAAGGAATTGCATCGAGATGCTTGAACACGATCCCAACAAGCTGCACAAACGTCGGAGGAGCAGCCGCATTCGAGGGTGATTGGCAGCGCTCTTCGGAAGCAGGCTCGGAGCCAAAGCTGGAGCAAAGCACAGCATGACCCCCACGCTCGGGCGGACAACCCAGTCAACCCGCACCTGAACCCAGCACCGAGCCTTCGAACTCTTCCGTGCCCCATAGGAGTTTCCCCCCGGGAAAGTCTGCCCCGCGCCCGGGTGGCTGGGTCAACAACCCACTCGGCCCGGGCCGGCCGCTAGCTTTTCCCCATTCTGGCGACGATTGCGTCCAACGCGCCTGTCGGACAGGACGTCTCGCGGGTCCACCATCCTCGTTCTGGATCTTTCATCCTATGGACGCCATGTGACTATCGTTGCTAAAGGAACCGACTTCCGTAGCGAACGAATTCATGGCCTCGACGAAGTTCGTCAATGGGTATATTCGACTGGGGGAGAATATTATCTGGTCTTGAGACGAAAACACGCTGAGATACCCATGACTGAGTGTTTCTGATCAATTCTGTTCGTGATAAGTCTTGGGCTCAAGATCCAAAGCTGGGTGCGATAGTTTCAGCCACACTGCCCGTGGTCCCAACTTAGGGCACACGCCACGTCGGATAGTCAGATGACCGTACTTTTGGGCGAGGTGATTGGTCGGAGCTTTTGTGGTTCGTCCAACAACTCTCTTAACGCCAAAAGGAGCAGCGATGTGTATGTCAGGCTCAAAAAAGTTAAAGGATGAGGCGGGTATCAATAACTGTCCATGTATGCATTTGATGTGGTCTTTTGAATTGGGTTAGCAGCATGTTGTTTAACTCGAAGTTCAAACATTAAACTTACATCCATAATGTTGAAATTTTTTTTGTATGAGTACCATATGGTGTAAAAATACAACTCTATTTTATTTATTTACTTATTTTTTTTCCCATGAATGAGAGAGTCTTCAAACAGCAAACACACTGGGTTGATAGTCTCATCCATTCCTCAAGTTGCTCAATAATATAACCATGAAACGTGCATTTCTAAGATTATAAAATCGTTGTGTGTATTTGTGTGTCATTTTCAAAAAAAAAAAAGTATAATCAAATAAATAATTTGTGCAGCATATGAACAGTGGAACAGAAAAAAAATTGATCTTCACAACATCAGATACGAATATTAAGGAGCTTATCAATTGTATTGTCAATTAACCTCTAAAACTGAAGTTAATGTGTTAAGCTCAATTCACACAAAATTTTTAAAGTGTCGTTTTTGTGGCATACCATTATATATATATATATATATATATATATTGAAGAGAATCCAACATTTACAATGTTCACGTATGATCACAAAATTGCATGGAATGGACATAAGCGTCTAACATGAATACATAAGAATGAGAAAGTTTCGACGTCGTGAATTAACACTGATACCTTCCCCACACCAAATGGCCTGAAAACCCTCTTTATTGAGATTTCTCAATACTTCAGGAACCGCAACTCACTTACCACCCGAGCGTTCCCACGTTCCGAACAGAATATCCCTCGTTTCCCCTCGACAATAGCGGGTTCCAGCAATGTGCCCTCGTTCCCTGGCAACAGGCCGCCTTCCCGCCCCGTGATTCCTCGCCGCGCCGGATGGACGCAGTTGTCGTGGGCACGTCTCACTCTTCTCCGTCGAACAGCTGGATGTGACTCATCCAAAAGAGGCGCCCTCCCAACCCTATCCGGAAGCCGATGGGTTATAAATAGTACGGCGGGAGACAGGTCCCAGCTTTTTCCAGCGTAGACCTGGTCAATGCGGGAACGCAGAGTTCGCACATGTTCCCCTGCTTAGTCGCATGGACCGAACTCCGAAGCCCGAAGTTTCAAAGCCTTCATGCCTTTGCTGTCCTTTTACAGTTAAGTCAGTTGAGTTGGCTCCGTGGCTATGGTTTTCTCATGCAGCTTCTGCCCATGTGTGGCTGCGCTGGCGAGTTTCATATTTAAGACCCAGTTTCAGTTTTAAGGTTTGGACCAGTACTCTGTTTGTTTCACCATATCTAAACAAAATCTTAGATGCTGTTTCTTTCTATTCACCTTTTTGTCTTGGAGCATAGTTTCATAACATAAATCTATGTCGAACGGAGACTTCCTAAATTGCACAGAACTCATTCCATGTGCGAAATAAACGACATCCGAGATGAAATGAATTTGAAGACATTGTCTGGCCCGAGGAAAATTTCTTCAAAAAACAAAAAAAACAAAACAAAAACGCTAAACTTATTTCAAATTTAGTTCTCTCGACTCGGAATCGGGTCAAAGATTATGTTATTAATAAACTCGAGACTGGAATCCAAGTTTTTTTAGTCAACCTTCGTTTGATGAGAGATTGAGGAACTCGTAGTTTGTCATTTGATAAAATTGTGGTGATTTTTCCAGCATTCAACTTGTCTCGAGAGGAGAAGCTCTTTGTTGTCTTCCGAATTGCAATGCATAGAAACGCTTGTTCATGTTTGGGTTTCAAGGCTGTTTTTCACTCTGGGGCGGAGGAGTAGAGAGGAGTTAACCATTCCAGCTCAGAGGTGGTATTTTTTTAGTCGTTGATGTCAAGATGCTCATCCATGGACCCACAATGGGAACAGCATCCTGAGCCACAAAGACAGCCTGGCTTTCGAAAGCTGAAACGAATTCCCGCCACGAACGAACTGCGGATGGCGATCTCTTGGTGGTGTCATGCACCGAACGAGGAGCCAGTAGGGTCTGGATTCCAGCTGTCTAAACACTTGGCTTGGCTCCGCATTGTACCCAAATTTACAGCGAGGCTGAAGATTATACGCTAGAATCTTGTTCAGTCTGGTCCTCTTGTTGCTGGTGGTGTATATTTAGAGGTCTGAGTGAGATCTCACACAGTGGTTGGTGGTCCGCTACGGTTCATCTGGGAAATGTCCAGGAATTTTGAAGCGTCAACTCTTTTCGACTGGAGCAATCGATTTGAAGATTAGGGTATAAGGTTTTTGTTTCTTGAGGAGAATGTCGTGTGTGATCGCGAGCAGAGGGAAATGGCCGAGGTGGCGTTGATGTGTAATTTCTTTCTGCAGATGTGACGAGTAGTTGGAAGAGTTGTACCTCTGTCGATGCGACCTGGAAGCAGCGATGAGTCAATCAGATCAACGAGGGAAATGTGCATCTCCTAGGTAGTTGACCTAAACTACACTGTAGAATTTAATAAAACACTACAGCATTCACAATTTTCTGGGATGTAGCTGATAAATAAGCTGCAGTACGAGCTAATTAGTATTAATCCAATGCACAGACATGGAGAATTGATCTTATTCTTCAAGTCTAATCTCATAACTTCGATCACATAATAGTGTCAAAAATAATGGCAGCTGTAAATAACTCCTTCGGTCGCTCTCATAGTCTCGTGGAGTTGATCACGATTCCGTGCATACAATAACTGTATGAGCCGCTTGCTTACGAGTCTCTAAGATATCTTTTGCCAGACCAATCTTTTTCTGACGCAGGGTTGCTTGGTTCATACAATTTGTAAGTTGACAAAACCTAAACACAGAATAAACATCCATTTCCTCAGGTCCGTTATTACTACACATCACAAACCACAACACACTGAATCCCAAAGTTACGAGCATTCTAACAGAACAGAGTTCAGATTTCTTGCGTGTTCGCATCGAGTGTACCAAGGTAGTGATGCTTGGGAGTCAAAATTTCTACATGAATCACACTTCTAAGAAGTCGGACCACCCAGTTATCACATGAAAGCTCCAAACCTACATATGACCATGCCCAAGACGTGCACCAAGAGTGATTCAATCATCTGAACACCACAACGGTAGGTCATCATCCAGAATTCAAACCTGGGCCGTGTGTGCTTCTTCACAGTAGGATGGCGTAGTGGGGATCCTCACTGGTCAAATTTGAGAACCTGTCCTGCCTCTCCCAAGTCGACATTCGAACCGTGGATAGGGAAATCATCGATTTTGCTTCCACTAAATTATTAGTGAAACGTCACGCTCTTTGCAAAATGGAATAGAAAATCCTTTCCACTTTTCTTTAAAAGGTTTATATTCTAATTTTTGGTCTCTAGTAATTGCTATTGGAAGCACTTGAAATCGACAATTTCAAGATCCAAGCGATTCGAGACACAATAGATGTTCGAAATGTAAAGATGAGAAATCATGAAATTCTTTAGTACAACCCAGCAGGTATTAGTTGGGGATAGATTTGTGTTCTCCCTGTCTCATACAAATCAATTGAGTGGCGTCTAAAATCTAAATTAGCTCGATGTTAAGGAAGTCAAGGAATTTTTTTCCATGCTGGGAAATCGGTGGAAGAAAGGTGAAAATGGAATATTACCGACTGGCCTTAGAACTTGTTGAAGAGCGTCACTGAACTTTTGAGTAATGGCTGCTGTGGCTACAATTCCAGCCAATTTTAGCAATGATAACCCACTTTTGTCGTAAGAAATGTTGCACCGCAGGGCTCAGGATATATCTTGAAAATTGCTCATAGTTGAGATTTTGCCTCTGTTATTATTGATCTTACAACAAAAATGTGCCATAGAGAATAGCCAAGAAAGAAGTGAGGTAAATGTCAAGATTAAATTCTCTTTATCTGCTTGAACGGGAGGATCTCGACTGCTGGCTTTTCGTCGCAGTAGAGAGATATGCAACAAACCCTCAGCCATTTTCAAAACTCCAAACCTACTTTAATCCCACCGTGCAGAGAATGCAGCTAAACAGCTATTGACACTAATGGTCAAAAGTACAACGTCAAAATGCCACTGATAAAGATCCTCTAATTTCATCAAGTATATGATGGCATAACCGAAGAACAGTGGTGACTGAGCACAATGCCATAGCATGTGCAAACTAAAGGTCGTTGAATAAAAGCTTCACTGAACCTACTTCGGAATTTGGGCACAAAAATCTCATCGCGGTAATATAGTCTTCGTGAACTCAACCGCTAATTCGCAAAGTGCAAACCAGTTCTGGATTACTTAATGTGGTCCCAAATTCAGCATTACTCATAAACACATTACCGTGAAAACATAACTATGAATCCACTAAATAATTCTTGAAATTCTGAGTTCACATGCACTGATTTCACCTTCTGTTGGAACAAATAGAACTTAACGTGCGTCCCAATAACAGAGAGCAAGGTTCATGCTAAGAAACGGCTGTGAATATAGCCATATGACTTGCCAATGCTCAGATTCAAAGAACATCATAAGAATACATGTAACAGTTGAATTATCACATGCGACATCTACTTTCGACATATTCTAATGAAATGGAGCTCGACAAATTTGATGATAAAATGAAAAGATAGGCTAAAAAGCCTCGCTAATTTCTTCCCCGTAAACAACTAAAAGAGTCTAAAAAACCTATTCTGTGTATATTCTTTCAATTCGACTCAAAGTAGTCCTATTCTTTCACCTCCACTCCCAACCAAAAGAAACAAATAATCGTTCAAAAACAGAAGCACGAATGAAAAATATGATAACAAGAGGCAGGGAAAGATGGAACTAAAATTTCTCATAACAACAAGCTTACGCTTCGTCTTCCAATTTCTTGACATAAGCCTTAAGTGTAAACACAAGATCCCTAGCAGGTGCTTGCAATGTGCTCACAAGACCGGCTGCAGGAGCTTGAATGGTGCCAAGCAATTTCGCATACAGCTCAGCCCTTGTGGGCATAGATTCTAAAGCCTTAAATTCTTCAGGACTGTAAAACTTGCCTTCGAAGACTGCACCTGTGTAGTCGTTTTCCAGTTTCAGTTCCTTCTGCAAGTCGCGGTAGGGCTTGAGCGCTCCGGGAATTTCCTCCGTGTGCACGAATAGCCAGGCGTTCATACCCTTAAGAGCGGGTTTCAAAGCTTCCCATTCGGTACCCTCAATTGCCTTGCCTGTACACCCATCATTCCATCAAATCATTCTTCTCTTAAATCTTGTTCCCGTATATGCTAAGCATAACATTACAAATGCGACATTCTAACTCAAATGTGCGGATAAAAAAATCTCACCAATCAGCTTATTCTTGGCAACCATGAGAGTGGTTTCCTGCGGCAACGACTTCCGCAGCTGCTGCATCTGCTTTACCGTCAACCCGGTGAATTTGATTCCGGCAACCAACTGGCATCCCTCGAGCTGTTGCTTCGCCGCCTCCACAGTCTCCTCCTTCTTCTTCCTGCTGATGGCCATCCTCACCACTCCAGCCTTCCCCGAGGGAGCCTGGCTAGATTGCCCGCCGGCCACATTGCTCTTCAACCTCCCTTGTGACCCCCAGAATTCCGAGCTAACTCCACACGAAGCGATGGCCTGTTGTGTAGCCATAGCTGAGACAGTTTCCGTGCACCCACAACACTGGGTTAGGAACTCGAGGATGAGAGGTAAAGTGAGACGGTTCGTGAACGAGGAAGGGGAAGGCACACATGAGGCTTAGAGCCTCCGGTATGGATAATGTTCCAAGGAAAATGATATCCGGATGAATCCGGGTGAGATCGAAGGTTATCAAACTCGTCGCCAGGACCCACCTAGGATATCACTGCTTTGGAAGATTGGTGGAATTCCGTGTAGACTTGTGGTTCATGAACGTACTCCACCATTTTAAACGTTCCAGTTACATGCAATTGAATGCGAGGAAATGGGTGTGGCTTTTCATGTTATACTGTAGGCTTCTCTCTTAAAGTTTTGTGTGTTTTGCGAATTTTGATTACTTAAATTACAGATGTGGATTGAATGAGTGTCCAGCAATAGCACTCCCAGAATTGTCACCGGTAATAGCACTCCCAGACTTGGAGCCTTGCACGATACAGTGCAGGCAACTGGGCAGGTCTAGTGACTTCCACTCCGCTCTTTCTTTGTTTATGTAGGTCCTGAATTCTTCGTTTGTGGGTTTCATACATGCATTCATGTAAAAAGAGCACACAAACTACACATAAAGGGCATTGACACTCTTTTGTTGATGTCTTGTAAATCCTCCAAAGAAACTAAAAGATCAAAAACTCAAATGTGCATACGACAATAGTTTGAAAACCACTAAATAAGAAAATAATAACTCTCTATCCATAGCACATGCCATGGTTCCAGTCAAATAATCTGACATACAAATGGCTCCTCTTGATACTTGCTTATGATCAAGAATGCCTTGAATATCTAGGAATAAAGCAATTGCAGGGCCCTCGCCACTCAGACATCTTCCAGTAGAGATATTGAGGGAGAGAGATATAGACACACAAACTCCTAGATTGAATACTTGGGAATGAAGTTTTCTCCTGTTTCCTTGCCACAATAACTATTCACCTTCAGCTTTCAGCACAGGATTAATGAGCGGCTTCCACTGCGCCAACCATACAATCGCCCACCTGAAGAAGTTACCAAACCACAGTAAATATGAGATGCTCTTGTTAAGGACCACCACACCTCGGTTTAAACGACCTAATTTTCAAAGAGTCTCAATTGTGAAAAAGCTCTCTTAAGACTTAACTTTGCAAACTTGAAGTCTTCTAATATTCCATTTTATGCAAATTGAATACTGTGCTTCGTTGCTACTAAGTGCCTTAACAAGTGAAGATACACTACTGACCTAACCACATAATTAGGACCTCTGGCTCAAAGTAAAACGTGAAGGACAAGAATCCTGTGATGAAATATAACTTTCAGGTCAAGTAAGACCAATCACCAATACACGTATATAAATTTGCGAACAATATCGTAATTAAATCGGACTGAATCGAAAAGAAAGAAGTATAGACTTACATAAGCCAGCAGCATATGACCGCCGTATTCACGAGTACTACGTTGAGCCTATAACACATCAAGTAGTCATCAGTAGTGCTCCACGCACAGATTAGCTTCAAGCGGTTGTTCCCGCTTAGCTCATTCCCGTAATTTTCACGTAATGTCCAACAAACCTAAAATGGATCTCCACCGCTACGACTAAAGACACAAAAGGATGCAAAATTAAGTGACTACAGAGGAACAGGACACATCAAAATGAGCTTTTGGTCGAATATTGATGAAAATAAACTAATCGGTTTCAGAAATTAGAAACACTCTTACAGATGAAACAGAAGTTTGTAAGAGAAGCAGTATATAGAATTTACCATACAAGATCTACACTCGGATTAAGCATCAAAACTATCCTCACATGACCTGGAACACAGCAGTAACTACTCCACTAAGCTCCAATCCTTCAACCTAACTCGCGAAGACAAGAATCTCCGAGCCAGACTAGCCAAAAGCCATCCACATCCTACACCCTAACGACATCAAGCTAACATATCTCTGCAAGTACAACCCACATGATCAAATTCCATGTGATTCTAGAAAGCCTCAGATCTCGTCCTCCTCGAGACAACCAACAGAAACCTCGCAGCAACAAGAACCCAATTAGGAGAGAGAACTTACAGGTTGGTACTAGAACCCTTGTTGTAACAGATCTTGACGCATAGCGATCCCACCAACGCCGTGAACAAGAAGTACAAGGAAATGAGGAAGAACCCCATGGTGAAGAGCGGAATTTCGACAGCTCCCGCCCGCAATTGGTTGTGAATGGAGTGAGCAGGTATCGATAGAAGCTGCAATTGACGTGCGCAGGGAATTGTGGGGTAGATCCAGGGGAGCCGGATGCTCGAGAGGTGAGGAGCAGAGTTGTGTCGAAAGCGCTCAGCTGGCTTTGGCGACCCTGACACACGGAGACAAGTATGCCTGCCTGTACCCTAGTATCGCTTCACGATGCTGATATCCTCCAGGTATACTAAATCTATCTCCCGATTAAACCAGTCCATACCCTCGCTCGTTGGCAGGTATGGTCCTAGGTGATACCTTTGTAAGTGGGCTTCGGGTTGCACTGCGTTAATACCCACGTAATCTGAATGCCGTGAATCTTGCTATTCAATCCCTGAGGTGTTTCATTGTTCACCATTTAAAATTAGCTTGAATTCTAACATAGGAAACATATACATAATTCTGAGCAGCGAGAATTTACTGTGATGCTATTCTTTTTTTTTAATGAAAATTTGTTAGTATTCTTACCAACAATATTTTAAAATTGGTAGGATTTCATTAAAATACACACACACATACATATATATATATATATATATATATATAGTATTATTTTTAAGTTTTTAAAAGACATAAATTATTAAAGTATGTAAATATATTTTATTGAAATTTAACAGATTATATAAATAATAATTGGCAGAAAGTTAAATTATTAATATAAAATAACATAATTTAATTATGAATTTATAAATTTAACAGATTATATAAATGACAATTTATAAAATAATACAAAATAAAATTATTTTATTTTATTAAATGTGATAAAAATTACAATAATTAAATTTAATACATTAAAATTAATTAAACACCTTGTTAAGAAATATTTTAGATATAGCTAGGTTTTTAAAAATATTTCTAAATTTTGGTTGTCATTGCAGTTCAAAGTGCACTTAATAATTCATATTGTATTATTCATATTATTTAATAAGAGAAAATTATTGCAATGATAAAAATTTAAAAATCAAATAATTCATAAAATAATTTTAAGGTAAAAGAAGTGAAACTACTTTCCACTACTATATCCAAAGAAATTTATTGTCAAATTTATTTTTTGATAAATTGATTGTATTAAAATCATTAAAATAAATTTTATCTAATAAATATCTATGCTTTTATCAAAATTGCTTTAACATGCTATATAATATCTTCATAAGAGATTGAAGTTTATAAAACTTAACATGATGTGATTATATAGATTTTTAAACATGTTGTATAAATTCTATTTTAATAATTAAGTTTTAATTTATTATTATTATTGATTTTTTTCTATCAATTTTTTTTAAAGTATTGCTATTTTATCTATGCTAAAACTTCATATCCTCTAAATAAAATTGATTTTTTAAACTATTATTTTTATTTAAAAATAAAAAATATTTAATTATTATTTATTTATATATTTATAAAGCTTACAAAAGATATTCATGAGCATATCAAATTTATAACATGTGATATTTTCAAAATATATACTTATTTACATTAATTAAAGAATTTAAAGTAGATGTAATAAGAAAGATTTAAAAAATAAAATAAAATAAGATTAGAAATTAAAAGAAGAAGAAGAAGAATATATATATATATATATATATATATATCTTTTATTTTAAAATATAAAAATTAATATATATTATTATTTTTATTAATTAATATTATATATTATAAGAAAAATATTAATCATTATAGATTAATAGTCATCATAGGTTGTCAAGGATATGAGAATATAAAATAAGAGATTTGAATCAAAAAGAGGTTTCAAGAAGAAATCAACAAGGACTTCAATTATATAGATGAGAAAATGAACAACACCGAGAAAAGTGAGCTAGTACTCTAAGAGATGCATTGTTGAGACTAAAGAATTTTTCAGCCTTAACTCTAATATATGCCCATATTTAGGAAGCTTCCTGAATTCCTTCTACCAACTTTAAAGCTTTTCAAGCTCCCTCTACTAACTACGAAGCTTTTCGAGCTACTTCCACTAATTTTAAAGCTTCTCAAGTAATTTCTACTAACTAGAAATTTTTTATCATATTTTAGAAGTTTTTGTAAATTTTTAAATTATATGTCCCTAACATCACCTCCTGTCAAGGACAATAACTGGATGAAGTCAGATAAACAAGTGAGACCTCTCTCAAAGAAATAAATATAAAGAAGTATATATATTAAAAAGAAACTGGAATGGCTAATGCCAAAAGACAAGAAAACTAGAGACTCTTGAACTAGACTGGAAACAAGAAAGGAGTTGACAAGAGTGAAGAAGGCTTCACTCTTGTCTCTATTTATACTATCTACCTAAGAGCTAAGTGGCGACGTTCTATAGGACCTCCAACACGTATCCAATTTACAAGACACGTGTCCAAGTTGCAAGACATGTGTCAAACTTACAGGGCAAGTTTCTTATATGTTTGCCACGTATTTAGCTTGGTCTTCAAGCTACCAACATGTGCGACATGTGGCTAACTTATTGACCAAGTTTCTAATCCAAAAGTCTACTATGGACACTTATAAAGTCAAAGCAGCGTCTATGAAGTTTCTAGGAAGTTTCTCTAAAGATATTATGGAATTAATCTGCTTTTACCTTCTTTTATCTAGTTCTATCTGATCATATAGGTAACTATGTATATGTCCGTGACACCTCCATCTCTAGCAACTAATTCCAAAAAGAATTAATGCCTTTGGAAATCTTCTTATATAAATAAAAAATAAAAATATATTATATCAATTAAGCTATATATTTTGATTTTTGTTTTCAGGCAATAGGTTCCATTGGTCCTTGAAAAAATTGCTTATGGCCTTAAGCTAGTACTTTTGTTGTTGAAACATGCTATTTAGAGATCTGATCTTCATTGTGGCTTTTAAAACATCCTCCAAACAAGATCTTAAGCTTAAGAGGATTCACTTTCTCAAGCTCAAGCAATATTATTAAAACTCAAGTATTAGGATTGAAACTTGCATGGTTGGTTGTTGCTACTAATGGTTCTAACTATGGTCGTATTTAATGCTAAAATATATTATCTTTACTTTACTCAATTGAAGGCTATAAAAATTGCATTGATTTGTTCAAAGCTTGCACAAAAAGTAGATCTTTTTAATCTTATTTTGCTAAATCTCTCAACATTTGAAAATTTGACATGGTGATTGAGTTGCTTCTATAATTCTATTCTATCTTGGAACAAATGATTGCATATTGATGAATGCTTTGGTTTGACTCTCCCCTTCTTATAGGTATTTTTTGAATCCAATCTTTATCAAGAGATTATTATTAAATATGTTTGGATTTATGAAAATAGAATCAATGAAATTCTTATACCTTTTAAGGCATATTGGTGAGATTTTTTATCAGTTTCCATGTGCTGTCATTGATATTATAGCCACACCAATAAATAAAATATTCTAATTTGCTGTACTTTTGTTGTGAATTAAACACCTTTATAATCTCGTATTCTTCATGATTTTTAATTTCAATATTAGGTAGCAATTGTTATACTCTTCTTAAAATATGCAACTCTTTATAAGGCTCTAAAAGAGAAACATAGAAAATTAAATATACCTTCATAAAAGATGGTAATTCTAAGAAATATGCCATTAGATTAATTTGCTTTGGAATGGAAAATGGTCCAAATCTCCCATAGTTCAACTTATCACATGGCCACTTAGTTTTGATGTTCCATTAAAAAAACCATACTTTATCTCTAATATAAAAAATAGACAATTGATTCTTAAATTTATCTATAATTATTTTATAAGCATCTTGAGCTCCTTGTAATTGAAGCTTCAAAGTTTTTTGGTGTTGCGATAGATGCTTTGTAAATCCTTCAGCTATTAGATTAATATTTTTTAGTATATCCTATAGATCAAGCTTCGGGTGATATCCATAGTTGGAATAAAATAGTGTTTGTTGAATTGAAGTATAAATAATATTATTATATATAAATTCTATTAATAATAGATATAAGATCGAATTGTTTTGTTGATAGTTACTATTGTATTATAAATACTATTCTAAAATTTGATTACCTTATTCTGTTTGGCTGTGAATTTGAAGATGAAAAGCTGAAGAAAGTTTAATATCCACTTTCAATATTTCAAAAAGGCATCTCTAAAATTTAGATACAAATTGGGGTCCTTGATCAAATACAATATCATCTAATAGGCTATCATATTGACTTATATATTGTCAAAAAAGAACCTTGTTATTTTTTTTATTAGAAGTAGTCTTTTTACAAAGAATAAAATGAATTATCTTTATCAGTTGAATAACTATCAAAAGGATGTTATCTAATAAATTGAATGGTAATAGATTCGTGATGAAATCTATTGAGATAGAAGATCATAATCATCTCAAAATAAACAAGGGCTGTAAAAGTCCATAAAAGCGATGTTGAGGATTTTTGAACCTTGAACAAATGTCACAAGAAAGTACAAAGTCCTTCATAGCCTTCCATATTTGAAGTCACCAAAAATCTTGGAAAATAAGTTCCAAGGTCTTATTAAATTCAAAATAACATGTAGTTGGAAAATTATAGCAAAATTAAAGAATACAGAATTGTGTTAGTTCTTTTAGGATATACAAATATTTTTCAAAATATAAAAGGTTTTTTTTAAGCTTAAACTTATCAGTATTTTTATTTGACATGACGCTTGATATTAAGAATCAAAGCATCATTAATGATTGCAATATACACATCATCAAGGAAATTAGAATTAATAGATGCTGATGTAATAGTAGCAAAAAGATGAAATTGCTTCGACTTCAATAAAATTGCATATTGTTGATTAAACATTGCCTCTCTTGTCTTTGGTATAAGATATGATCTTTTAAATAAAACATTGGACAATCCTTGTTGCTTCCCAGATTGATAAGTAATAACAAAGTTAAATCTAGATAATATCATATTTTATTGAACTTGATGGCAATTAAGAACCCAAGGTGATATAAAATATTCCAAGTTCTTGTGATCTATGTATATTGTCAGAAGATGCATTTCTCCTTTGAAAAGATGTTGCCATTATTGAAAAGAATCTATAATAATAAAAAATTTATTATTATAGATTTTTTAATTAATTTTAGTAAGAATTTTTTTTGAAAATAAAATACAACAAAATGGAGTTTATTGTCTATATCTATTTATAAAGTATGGTCTAATGCAAAATTTGAAGCATTGGTCTTTATGTAGAATGCTTTTATAAAATCTAGATGTATTAAGATTGGAGCTATGGTGAATATTGTCTTCAGATCTTGGAATGCCTTTTTTGCCTTAATCCCTATTCCAACTTGTCTTTGCTTGTCAATCAAGTAAGAAGGGCCGCAACTTGAGAATAATTTTTAATAAAGAACCGATATAAATTGACAAATCCAATAAAACATTGTATGTCTCTTATAGTCTTTAAAATGGCCTATTGTATAACCGCCTCCTTCTTCTTAAGATCTATTACTAAATCCTTAGTAGATATAATATATCTCAAATATTCCATCTTTGATTGATAAAATATATATATTTCTCTAGTTTGGCATATAGACTTACATCTTGTAGCTTTTATAATACCAACTTTATATGTTCTTCATGTTCTTCTAAGTTTTTTGAGTAGATTAAGATATCATCAAGATAGATTACCATAATCTTGTCTAAATGCTCTCAAAAGATGTCATTTATTAAATGCTAAAAAATAGCTAATGTATTTGTTAATCTAAAAGATATGACATTATATTTGAAATGCCCATACCTTGTCCAAAATGTAGTCTTTTATTCATCTCCCTCCTTAATCCATACCATATTATATGCTCTACATAAATCTATCTTAATATAGATCTTGGCTTCGCCGAGTTGTTTCAAAAGTCTTGAGATTAATAGTAGTAGATAATGATTTTTCAGTATTAATTTATTTAGCCCCCAATAATCAATGCACATATGCAAAGAACCATCCTTCTTCTTTACAAAGAATATAGATGCATCTATTAAAAACTTTGAATGCATAATAAAGTTCTTGGCAAGATTTTCATCAATATAATTCTTTAATGTCAAAAGTTTTTTGTAAAAAAGATTATAAATTGGGCTAAAAAATAGTTACATTCTTTCTTGAAGATCTATGGCACAATTATATGGTCGGTGCTTAAGTAATATATCAACATTTTTTTTTTAGAAAACATCTTAAAATTAATAATATCATTCTAAAATAATTACTGTTGAAGTCATATCATTTTTAATTGGAGTTGTATAAATAACAAATGGTATAACTTCTTTGGCCAATCTTATAAAGGTCCTTGCTCCAACAAATAAAGGCTTACCAACTTATGACTTTTTACGAAGATTTTTTCAAAGATTTCTATTAAAAATATTAATTGAGGTTATAATTGATATTAGTGACATATACTTTGGAGATTCATAGAACCTTCTAGAATATTTTAGAGATTCTTGAATTAGTGAAAGTTGATTGAAAAGCTTCCTAGTTGGTGAAAGTAACTCAAGAAGCTTTGTAGTCAGTGGAAAGAACTTTAGAAGCTTCTCAAATAATAGAAGTTGCTTGAAAAACTTCTTAGTATGATAGAATCTGCTCAAGAAGCGTCTTAGATAATGATATATATAGAAGTTGAGGCTAAAGAGTTCTTCAATCTTGACAATACATCTTTTGGAATTTTAGCTCACCATTTTTGGTATTGTTTGTATACTCATCTGGTTAATACAAGTTCTTATTGGTTTCTTCTTGAAATTTCTTTTTTAGTTTAAGTCTCTTGATCTATATTCTAATGTCTTTGACAATTTATCACAATTTTTTTTATTTTAAATATCAAAGTTAATTCTTTCTTCTTAAAAAGTAGATTACTCTTCTTCTTGGAGGTATACAAGTATTATAAAGGTTGCAGATTAACTTCTTCTAAATTGATATTTTTTTCATCACAATATTGGAGCTTTATCTCTCTTATTAAAAATTAGACCACTTCTCTCATTGAAAATCTTAAAGCTTTTTAGAAATTACGGATTATCCTCTTCTAAATTAATATTATTTTTCTATAGATTTATTTTTTTTCTTTTAAAATGGCTGGAGGTCAAGACATTAGTATGACCAAATCTTTTGAGTCTAAGTTAGACGCTATTATGAATGCGCTTACTATGATATCTACTAAGACTATGAGATTGAAAATATTGTTGCAAAGCTTCATAATGATGCAACATCTTGAGTATCACAATCTAAAGTGTATCTACCTCCAACCTTTGTATTTACGGATACAGTATTACCTATGCTATGCTAAAGAAATCCACTTGTTTAGCAATGTAAGGAGTTTTGAATTAGTCTTTTAGATAAATATGATCGTATGCATTCAAAGTTTGAGGATTTGTCAACCAAATTCAATTGATAATGGTTCTACAATTTAATACTTATCTAACAAAAGAAGCATGGATTGGATTGGTTGGCACCTTGTTTATGGGACAAGCATTATTATAGTTTGCTCCCTTGTTTAAAAAGAGATTATTAATTTTGAGCAATTTTGAAGTTTTCATAGAAGTATTTACAAAAAAATTTGAAGAATGTGATAAGGCTCATTGGACAATAGCTAAAATCTGAGTATTGTGTCAAAGGGCATACTGTGCATCAATTTACACATGCAATTTTATGCAACTAAAGTATGATATTGATTGAAAAAAAGAAACCTTAATGGGTGTCATGGACATAAAATTTATTTTAGTAATTATCTAGTTAATAGGTAAAGTAGGTAAAATAAGTTAATTTGATAATATCTTATAAAATAGCTTCTTAGAAGCTTCATAGATGCGGAATCACCTTTATACATGTCTATAGGTGATTGGTAGATTAGAAACTTCTTCAACAAGCTAGTCAGGTGTCGCACATGTTAGTAACTTGTAGAACAAGCTAGCCATGTGCCGCACATATTGGTAGCTTGTAGAACAAGCTTAATACATGGCGCACATGTAAGAAACTTATCTTGCAAGTTTGATACATATTTTACAAATTAGACATATGTAAGAGGTCCTATAGAATGCCACCACGTAGCTCTTAGATAGATAATATTTATAGAGAGAAGAGTAAAGCCTTCTTTACTCTTGTCAACTCCTTTCTTGTTTCTAGTCTAGTTCAAAAGTTTCATGTATTTTCTAGTCTTTGGCAATAGCCATTCCAATTTTTTCTTGAATATATATATATATATATATATATATATATTTTATTATTATTTTTTGACATAGTTTTTACTAACTTATGTATTTATTTTAGTTTGTGTCTTTGATAGATTGACAAGAGTGAAGTTACAATATTAGAGCTTTGTCTCTTCTTGATTAAGAATGGATTACCTCTTTCTTTTGATAAGACATAAGCATATTAGAAGTTGTCGATTATCCACTTCTAAACTCATATTGTTCCTAGAATTTTTTCTTTTGTTCTTGAGTGTTTATTTTGTAGTGAGAGTAAACTCATTTTTTTTCTTTTTTATTTTGGTATTATGATAGAGCTTGCTGAAATAAAGAATGCAGTGGTATAAATGCAAGAGCAAATGAGAAAATTAATGCTTGTAATGCATCAATTCAATGCATCAACTCAATGCATCAACTCAATGCACTATCTCAAGGAGTAATAAGATGAGGAAGAAGTGAAGATGTAGAGATGATTCGAGCTGCTTCAAGCCATACCACTTCACCTATAATTGAATACCTTTCAAACATCAAAGAATCAAAAATTAGTTTATTACAAAAGTTTGATGGCACCAGATTTAAATTTCAAGGATTCATGAATCAAGTACAATTGGTGATTGAACTTCAATCCCAAAGTTATCCAACCCAGGGATCACAAGTCACGTTTATTGCAATACTATTGTCAAATTTTGCTTTATTATAATTTTCATCCTTTCTTGAATGACGTGCTCCAGTATTGGATAATTTGGAGGCATTTTTAGCAAAATTTTGATCTACGTATGGAGAACATGATGCAATTTGCGTTGCAACCAATAAGATCCACATCTTATAATAATACAATTAATCAGTGATATCATATGCTTTACAATTTCAACAACTAGCAATTGATACCAGGTGGGATGATGCCACACTTATTAGCCAATTTTTCTATGGATTATAATATGAGATAAAGAAATTGATACTCAACTTATTCAATCCTCAGACATTGGATTAAGTAATTGATTTTGTTATGAAATATGACAATTTGTTTTATGAATTTTAATCGGAGAGCCATACAAGAGAGCTCCAACATTATTGTAATATAATGGCAATATCAACGTCTTTTCAATACATAGATTCAAAAGTAAAAGACATGCAAATTGACGTGATATGTTTTAAACCTCTTATTGAATAAGAAAAGATTCATTGTCATCAAAAAAGATTGTATTTATATTATGGAGAATCTAAGTACATTGCACAATATTGTCCAAAGAAACAATGCAACCACAAGTTAAGGAGTACGGTTGTCAAAAAAGATAATATATTAAAAAATAAGTTTGTCCAACTACAATAGGAACTGTGCAACTTGGATCTTATACAACTCCTAATAAAAGTCCTATCCTCTTTTCAAAACCCTCTCCTTGTTTTATAATGGATGTATATTTGAAATCTAAAAATCACAAAGCCTCTGCCTTATTAGATTCAAAAGCCTCAGCATATTTTTTAAATAAAAAATTTATTAAAATTTGTAGAATATCTTTAATACAAAAAACTAAATCCATACATATAGAAGTCATAGATAGTTACTTGTTATCTTCTAGAGATGTTACTTATGAAATCCTTCCTATAAATATAATAATAAATGGTCATAATAATTGTATAATCTTTAATATAATTCAATTTCCTTCTAATCTAGTCATTTTAAGTTTATCATAGCTAGAAAAGTATAATCTTCAAATAGATTGGATTTCTTGTAGACTTGACTTTTTTCAAAGTATTAATAAGAGTACCATAAATCAAATAATAAACCATAAATTTAGTATAGTAAAACTCGTATTTATAGGCACAAAAACTTTTATGAATGAAGTAAAAGAAGGATCATCTTTTGCTATTAATGCTACATCCATTTTTGATGGTAGAAGGATTGCAAGTGGCATTCCAAGCTAATATCAAGATTATCAAGACGTTTTTGAGAAAAAGAATGGAGATATTTTTTTAGAACATCGTCTATATAATTACTCAATCGATCTCAAAGAAAGAACTCAGCCTCCATTTGAACCGATCTACAATCTATGCTAGAATGAATTAGTTGAACTCAAGAAATGCATTAATGTGAATTTGGCAAAAAATTTCATATGCTATTTAAAATCTCCAACAAGAGCTCCTTTCTTGTTTGTAAAGAAAAAGATGGATCACTACAGATGAGTATAGACTATCGAGGACTCAACAAGATTACTATTAAGAATAAATATCCTCTGTCTCTAATATCTGGACTTCTTGATCAATTGTACTAAGCTAAGATCTATACAAAAATAGATCTAAGAGGAGCATATAATTTAGTACGCATCAAAGAAGGTGATGAATAGAAGACTGCATTTCAAACAAGGTATGGATATTTTGAATATAATGTCATGCCTTTTGGACTTACAAATACATCGGTTGCTTTTTAACATCTTATAAATGACAAATTTTGTGAGTTTCTTGATGATTTTGTTCTCTGTTATTTAGACGACATTCTAATCTATTATAAAAACACAGAAGAATATGAACTTTATATTTGTCATCTATTATAAAAATTTAGAGATGCAAGATTATATGCCAAGATGAAAAAGTATGTATTTCACACTACTCAAGTTGACTTCTTAGAATACATCATATCAAATGATGGTCTCAAAATGGATCTTAAGAAGATCCAAATAATCATGGATTGGAAGATTCTAAAAATAATAAGAGATGTGCAATATTTTTTGGGATTTGCCAATTACAATCAAATCATTATGAAGAACTTTTTGCAAGTAGTAGCTCCACTTACACACTTAATTTATAAGGACAAACTCAAGTGGAATAAAGAAGCAAAAGCATCATTTGAGGCTTTCAAAATAGCTTTCATTTTTACAACAATCTTGTATTGTATCAACTTTTTCAAGATATTTTTTATGGAAATAAACGCATCAGACTTTGTTTTGGAGGCAATATTGTCATAAATGGGAGCAGATGAAAAATTCCACCTAATAGCTTTTTATTCTAAAAAATTTTCAACAGCAAAATTCAACTACAAAATCCAAAATAAAGAATTTTTTGCAATTGTGGATTCTTTTTAAGAATAACACCACTATCTGGAAGACGCTTCTAGTCCAATCATGATATATTCAAATTACAAGTACCTCAAATATTTCATGTCAATACATGTGTTGAATCGTTGTCAAGCCCGTTAGAGCATGTCTTTGTCAAGATTCGAGTTAATTATCACCTATCAGCCAAGAAAACAACAAGATTTGTCCAATGCCTTTTCTAGACATTCTTATCTTGTACCAAAACAAGGAGATTTAGTTTTTGATAAATAAAGAACAACCCTCTTGAAGTTGGAGCAATTTCATCTTCAAGCAATGAAATCAACATTCACTATTGGTTCAACTTTTGCCAAGCAAATCCAGTCGAGTATGCCTTCAAACCTTCTTGTCCATGAGATTAAGAATAATTCATCTAAGTCTTATGATACTTCCAATTTTGAATTAAAAATGATCTACTCTATTTCAAAGGCTGCCTATATATTCTAAAAGGCATAGCATGATTACATGCTCTAGAAGCTCATCACAACCTCCCTGCAATATAACATTTTGGATATAATAAGACTTTAGAGCTAATCTCAAGAGATTTTTGGTGGCCTCAAATGTGGAAGGTTGTTAAAGAATTTAAATAGTCATGTGACATTTGTTCAAGATCAAAAACTCCTCATCATTGACCTTACGGACTTCTCCAACCATTACTTGTACAAAAACAATTTCAGTCTTCTGTTTTTATAGATTTTATTATAGATCTTTTAAAATCAGGTTCAAAAGAATTTATATTTGTGATTGTAGATTGTTTTATGAAAATGGTACATTTTATATTGTGTACAAAATCTATTACAGGTGAAGAAATAATTAAACTCTTTCTTAATAATATCTATCGCTATCATAGATTATCAAGGGATATTATATCAAATAGAGGAATATAATATGTATCAAGATTTTGGAAGATCCTTTTTAAAATATTGAAGGTGGATATAAAATTATCTTTAGCTTTTCACCTTCAAATTGATAGACAAACAAAATGAGTAAATCAAGTTTTAGAGCAATATTTGAGATGTACCATCAATTATCATCAAGATGATAGGACAACTTTTTTGCCATTGGCAGAGTTTGCTTATAATAATTTGTTATATTTGTCTACTCAATAAATTCCATTCTTTGCAAATTATGGTTATTATCCACAATTTGATACTATTGACTTTTCAAAAGTTGATAATCCTATGGTTGAAGATTTGAAAAATTAGTTATCAAAGCTAGATGCAACAATGAAGGTACAATTAAAAAAAACTCGAGAGCAACAAAAAATCAATGCAAATGTCTATGGCAAGGAACAACCTTGATTCCATGTGGACAATAAGGTATGGTTATTTTGTTGTAATTTCAAGACTATTCATCCTTGTGATAAGCTAGATTATCATAGGCTTAGACCTTTTTTGATTTGTGAATAAATCAATCCACTTGCTTATCGATTATGCCTACCAAATCTATGAAGATCTATCCTATATTCCACGTGTCACTACTCGAGCCATACAAGACAGTGGATATACAAGGAAGAAAACAAATGCCACCGCCTCTTATAGAAGTAGACAATAATGAAGAATTCAAGGTAGAAAAAAATTTATATTCAAGGCGGTACCAAAATCAACTGGAATATCTTGTCCATTGGCATGGGTATGATATTAGTGAACGCACAGAGGAGCCATCTAGGAATCTAGTAAATGTATTAGCAAAAGTCAATGCATTTCATCGACGACATTCATTAAAATTAAGATAAAGAGTCAAGAATATCTTTGCTATAAAACAAAGCAAGTTCTATAGAAGATTTATTCTATCTTATATCATTGTTTAATATTTCCTTGAATTTTTTTGTGTTAAAGAGATGGAAGATCAACAACCAATGAATTTTGCTCAAGAACCATCATTTGTTGACTTATTAAATGAGACATTACGACTATCACAACCTTCAAGACGGCAGAATAGTGATGAAGATCTTCAAGAACGACATGTTCTTCTTCGAATTGATGGCAAACTACAACATTGTCATGTTGTGGTTCGGCTACTATGTGAAAAAATTATACATATATATTTAATGTACAATTTATTATACAGCTAAGTGAGCCATATTAGTCGCTTTGATTAATTATAAGATGTGATTAGGTTGTTAATTTAGAAAGAATCTATCTAAAAAGATTATTATTAAGATTTATACAACCTTATTTTTTTTGTGATAGTAATTTTGAGGTTGATTTTATATTGATAATAACTTTTATATAGCTTAAGTCACCTTTGTTAGACATTGATAATTCTTAAGATCTTATTTATTTCTTTTATTTGGTGTTTAAACACATATTATATAAATCTTATAAGAAAAAAGATTAGAAAGAGATTTTTAGTATGAAAAGAAGTAGTTAGGCCATCCATGTGAATGAATGGTGACGGATAATAGAAGTCTCTATTCCTATTGGCCAAAAATCATACCCAATGGACTTCAAGGAGGTTACTTGAGGATTTATTAGGATTTAGGGTTTGTTTTTCAAAAAGAGTCAAATTTCAAAGGCTAGGATCAGTTAATTTGATTTTTTGGATATGATTTTGGTACAAATCTTGCATGATTTGGATTTTTTATGAAAGAAATATAGGCGCTCAAAGTTAGAGTGTCAAAATTGTATCTACTGTCATTCTTTTAAGCATAACGTGCACGAATATAGAGCAACAGACAATCAGCAACTGGAATTAGAAAAAACATTTTTTTGGCTATATTTTTTATATATGGCTTTATAAAATCTAAATTGGAATGAAGGAGATATTTGGAGTTGAAGTTAGTGCTTGTAAGCTAAGGGCAGTAAGTAACTTTGCTTAACTAGTGGTAAAATTTTGAACTATATCTTAAGCAATTTGATAGATTTTTGGCTCAAAAATTTTAAAAGTGTATATGCTTATGTGATAAGACTATGTGCAAAAATTTTGTGGCATTACAATTTTGGATTTGTGAGATATGAAGTAAATAGTACTCAAGTATCTCTAAGCTAGGGTTTTAAGCACTTGCTAGGATTTTTGAAATATTGAACAATCAAAAATAAATTTACGGTTGATTTTTTTTTTTTGTAGTGAAATTTAAGAGTATTATCTATATTTTAAAGAATATTTTATAGAAACTGAATAATTGAATCAAGAATTATTGGATTCTAAAGATCAAGAAGAAATAAGTCCATGTGGATAAATAAAGCTTTGAAGGGTTTTTGTAGCAATTTGAACCTTTTTGTACAAACATACTTAAGAAAAAAAAGGTTTATCAATAAAATTTAGCACAAAAGATCATTGTATTATTTGTTCATTTTATTAAGAAAAAATCTTTTTCTAGACTCTTTCCAATATTTTTCAAGTAAATTCTTCACAATCAGGTATCCAATGTATTCCTAGATAGAAGATCACGTTACACGACAACATGTTTAGTATCACGACCTTGGAAGAGATTCTTGATATTTAATGATATTTTTAGAGATAGAAACTATTCTTGATGGTGTTCCAAATGTTTTCTTTGAAGGAAGTTATGAAGACCTCAACAATGATCAAATAACAGGGTGGTCCTCTCACCTTGGTATGGAATACTATCGATGGCTGAAAGGACCTATCAACTACCTTCGAAGGGAACAAAGATCAGAATATGTAATAAGCATAATTCGACGTATCCTAGACTTTCTTAATATATAATCATCGCTCCTTGTAGAACTCGCCCCTAGAAAAGGCGGATAATATCACAAACATAAGATTTATTCTACTAATTATCTAATTAATAGAAGTATATAAAATAAATTAATTTGATAATATCTTATAGAATAGCTTTCTAGAAGCTTCATAGATGCGGAATCACTTTTATATATGTCTATAGGTGATTGATAGGTTAAAAACTTCTTCAACAAATTAGCTATGTGCTGCACATGTTGGTAGCTTGTAGAACAAGCTAAGTACATAGCGCACATGTAAGAAACTTATCTTGCAAGTTTGACACATGTTTTACAAATTAGACACATGTATGAGGTCCTATAGAATGCCACCACCTAATTCTTAGATAGAGAGTATTTATAGAGATAAGAGTAAAGCCTTCTTCACTCTTGTTAACTCCTTTCTTGCTTCTAGTCTAATTCAAGAGTCTCATGTATTTTCTAGTCTTTGGCAATAGCCATTCTAATTTCTTTTTGAATATACATACTTCTTTATTTTTATCTTATTATTTTCCTTTGACATAATTTTTATTAACTTATGCATTTGTTTTAGTTCATATCCTTGACAATGAATCAATTATATTGAGGTTTAAGGGATGATGTGAAGGATTTGTTATCATTGCTTCCAGATCCACAATTGCTCAATGAATCTATTAGCTAAGCCATAAGTTATGATAATTGATTATTTGAATATCATCAAGATCAATATTCATATGCTTCAGTAAGACAACGTTGAATCTGATACACTCATACTACATTAATGTCATATGTTGTGTAGCCTTGCTTGGAAATATGTTGAGCATGTAGCTATGGAAGATAAAAAGAAAATAACAACAACAAGTCCTAATACGTCTAATAGAATTATGTAAAATTTACAATTAAATACTATCAAATAAACTCAACCATTAAAAATTCAATTAGATTTTTAATTATTTATAAAAGAACACAAAAAAAATCCTAAAAAACTTCTAAAGAAGTTATAAAGAAATAATAAAGAAATAATAAAGAAATATGAAAGAAAAATTAATATAAATCTAAAAAAAATATTAAAATAAAAATTATTTTAATATATTAAAAATAAAAATTATAATCAAATTTTAATCAAATTTTAATTAAATCTTAATTAAATTCTAATCAAATCCTAATCAAATTTTAATCAAATTTTATTCAAATCTTAATCAAATCTTAGTCAAATTTTTATCAAATTCTAGTCAAATCTTATTCAAACTCTAATCAAATCCTATTCAAACTCTAATCAAATTCTATTCAAATTCTATTCAATTTCTAATCAAATCCTAGACAAATCTTAGTCAAATCTTAATCAAATCCTAATCAAATTTTATACAAATCTTAATCAAATTCTAGTCAAATCCTATTCAAATCTTATTCAAATTCTAATCAAATCCTAAACAAATCCTATCTAATCCTAATCAAATCTAAATCAAATCTTATTCAAATCCTAATCAAATCCTATTTGAATTCTAATTAAATCCTAGTCAAATTCTAATAAAATTCTATTCAAATTCTATTCAAATTTCAATCAATTCTAATCAAATCCTAGTCAAATCTTAATCAAATCCTAATCAATTTCTAATCAATTTTTAATCAAATCATAGTCAAATCTTAAATCCTAATGAAATCCTAATAAAATCTTAGATAAATCTTAAAAAATCATAATCAAATCCTAATCAAATTCTAACAAATCTTAATCAAATCTTAAAAATCCTAGCAAATTCTAATTCAATCCTATAGCAGATTAAAATCACAATAGTTGATAATCTAACTATTGATCTTAGTTCAAATTTTTTATATGTTTCAATAATTAAATTGATAATATGCACAAATAAATTGAAGGTGCTTCAACTTACCAAACAGAAGTTAAGCTCAAATATCTACTTGGGTGTAGGCTGCCTTCTTTCTCCAACCTTGATGTCAAACTCCTAGTACAAATCTTTCTTTTGTACCATTTAATTGCTTTCAAAATCTATAAACAAATAAAATTTTTAGTTTACTATCCATACAAATAAATTTCACTTAATTCAACTGATATATTGCTAAATATTTGAGAAATCCTTGTTGATCGTCAAATCCCAACTTCTGAGATATCAACCCATTTGAACTTCAATAACTTCTAATTAAACGATTTGATCAAGTTCAAAGTTACAATATATATTAATCACAACTACAAACACAATTCTTCAAATTTTCATCTATAGATCTACAATCAAATTTATAAAATGCTCAAATTTATAAATCTCTTTTCACTTCATAAAATCTAGAGTCACTTAATACATCCTTAACTTTGCAAGCTCTTACAAAGCCAATTTCTATCTAAATCACTCAAAATTAATATTCAAACAAATCTTCTGAAGTTTGCCTACTAATCTAACTTTCTAATCTGCAAAAGAACTCTTGATCCGTCGTAAGCATGCGGTTTTATACCTCAAGGTCTGATTTCAATCCAAGTTCACAATCAGTCCTCTCTGGGTATCAACTTTAAGAATTTTGAGATAAAATTTGCTAAAACCTATTTTTAATTTTTTTCTAAAGATACACATATTATTTATTTTTCTAATCTATTTTGTTTTGTCTTATTTATGGCCATATAAAGTAAATAAAAGTATCTTCTATAAAAAAATAATATTGGCACCTTTTAATTTTTATTACTTTCTTGTCTATTATCTATAATTCTAAGATAATTTGTTAAAATATTTTCATTTGAGCTCTTACATATATATATATATATATATATATATTTTTTCATCTAATGGCCGTTTTATTATACAACAATAGCAAGCATTCTGAATTTATATTTTGAAGTAGAAGATATATAATTTGATACAATAAATTTTAAATTTTTTAGTCCTTAAAAAAAGAAGCATCAAATAGAAGAAGGTCTATGCTTGTATTGTGGCAAGGAAGGCCACAAGATTGGCAATTGTTTGAAGAAACAAAATTAACATATAACCAAAATCAAGAATGCAATTATTCAAGTAAACAAAAATGTTCAGTCATAGTAGGGACCGTATGACTGGACAATTTAACATTGCAAAATTATTTAGGTTCATCTCTTTTTACTTATTTTACTCATTGTTTTTTAATTCTTTTGTGTCTTGGCCCTCAAAAGCTTTAAATGATTGCTTTGTTAGATTTGGAAGCATCCACTTATTTTATAGATGTAGCGTTTGCTAAGCTTCATAAAATTTTTCTAGTACAAAAATCCAAACATGTTCATTAGAAGTAATAGATGGACGATCCTTATCCTCTGATAGTATCACCCATGAAACCATGCCTATAGAAGTATTGTTTGAAGATCATAGCATCCAAATTGTGTTTAATATTATTAAGATTCCTTCAAATCCTATTATTCTCGGACTTTCTTGATTGAAAAAGCATAATCTATTTATAAATTGGAAGTTACAAAAAATAATATTTTTTATAGAAATTTCTATAAGAATTTTATAAAAAGTCATGAGTTGATAAGCCTTTATTTTTTGGAATAAGAGCTTTTATAAGATTAGCCAAAGAAAGTACACCATTTGTTATTTATGTGACTCCAACTAAAAAAGATATGACTTCATTGATAAGTATTTTAGAGCAATATAGTGAATTTCAAGATGTTCTCTAGAAGAAAAATACTAATATATTATCAAAGCACCGACCATATGATTGTACTATAGATCTTCAAAAAAAAACGCAACAATCTTTTGGTCCAATTTATAATCTTTTTGAAAACAAGCTTTTGGCATTGAAGGATTATATTGATGAAAACCTTGTAAATAACTTCAGTAAGCATTCAAAGTCTCTACCATGTACATCTATATTCTTTGTGAAGAAAAAAGATGGTTCCTTACATATATGCATTGATTATTGAAAACTGAATAAAATAATGATGAAGAATCATTATCTATTACTATTAATTTCAGGACTTTTGAAACAATTTGGCCAAGTCAAAATTTATATTAAAATAGATTTTTGTAGACCATACAGTTAGGTACAAATCAATAAAAGAGACAAATGAAAGATTGTATTTTGGACAAGATATGGACATTTCAAATATAATGTCATATCTTTTGGACTAACAAATACACCTGCTAGCTTTCAGCATTTAATAAATGATATCTTTCAAGAGCACCTAAATAATTTTGTGGTCATCTATCTTGATGATATCTTGATCTGCTTAAAAAATTTGAAGGAACATGAGGGGCATGTCAAGTTGGTATTACAAAAGCTGCAAGATGTAGGTTTTTATACTAAACTAGAAAAATGTGAATTTCATCAACTAAAGATGGAATACTTGAAATACATCATATCTACTAAAGGTTTAATGATGGATCCTAAGAAGGTGGAGGCGATTATGGAATAGGCTATTTTAATGATTGTTAAAGACATACAATATTTTTTAAAATTTATTAACTTCTATTGGATCAATATTAAAAATTATTCTTAAGTTGCCGCCCCTCTTACTTGATTGACATTCAAAGACAAGTTGAAATGAGGATCTTAAGTAAAAAAGACATTCTAAGACCTCAAGACGGCATTTACTATAGCTCCAATCTTAGCGCATCTAAACCTATAAAAATATTTTATATGAAAATCAATTCTTTGGATTTTGCATTAAAGGTTGTACTTTCATAAATGAATATAGATAATAAATTTCATCCTATTGCATTTTATTCTCAAAAATTTAGTGCTATCAATTAGTTATTCAACCTATAATAAAAAACTTATTACTATTATAGATTTTTTTTAAAAATGGCATTACTTTTATGAAAGAGCAATACATATTGTGATTGTATATATTTTTATGAGAGCTTAGGTTCTTAATTGCCACCAAGCTTAATGGAATATGTCATTATCTTGATTTAATTTTGTCATGACTTATTGATTTAAGAAATAATAAAGATTTTTCAATGCTTTATTAATGAGATCATATCTTGTATCAAGGACAAGAAAGGCAGTATTTGATCAACAATATGTAACTTTGTTGAAACTAAAGCAATTTTACCTTTGTGCCACTATTACATTGGTACTTATTGATTTTAGTTTCTTCAATGAGGTGCGTATTGCAAGTGCTAATGATGCTTTGGCTCTTGATATCAAGCATTGCTTCAATAAAAATATTGACAACTTCAAGCTTGAAGAAGACCTTCTATATTTTGAAGAATGTTTGTATATCCCAAAAAGATCAATACAACTACGTGTTCTTCAATCTCGCCATGACTTTTCAATTGCATATCACTTTGGATTGAGTAAGACCTTAGAACTTATTTCCTAAGATTTTTAGTGGCCTCAAATGTGGAAGACTATAAAAAACTTTGTATTTCCTTGTGATATTTGTTCAAGGTCTAAGAATCCTCAACATCACCTGTATAGATTCTTACAATCCTTGCCTATTCTAAGATGATTATGATCTTTTATCTTGATAGATTTTATTATAAATCTACTACCATCTAATTCATTAGATAGCATCTTTGTAGTAATTGATTGATTTATAAAGATGATTCATTTTATTCTTTATACAAAAATTATTTTTAATAAACAAACAACAAGGTTCTATTTTGATAATATATATCAATATGATGGCCTATCAAATGATATTGTATTTGATTAAGGATTTGAGTTCATATCTTCAATTTAGAGATGTCTTTTTAAAATAACAAAGATAGGTATTAAATTTTTTTAAACTTTTTATAGCCAAATAGAATAAGTTAACCAAGTTTTAGAGTAGTATTTACAATACAATATCAACTATCAATAAGACGATTGGATTTCATATCTACTATTAGTAGAGTTTGTATATAATAATATTATTTATGCCTTAATTTAATAAATACTATTTTATTCTAATTATAGATATCATCCAAAGTTTAATCTATAAAATATACTAAAGAACAATAAATCAATAGCTAAAAGGTTTGCAAAGCATTTATTATAATATCAAACAACCTTGAAGCTTCAATTGCAAGCAGCTCAAGATACTTATAAGGTATTTGTAGATAAATTTAGGAATCAACTATTTACTTTTGATATTAGAAATAAAGTGTAGCTTCTTTGACAAAACATCTAAATCAAGTTGCCATTTGATAAGTTGGACTATTAGAGACTAGGACCATTTTCCATCTAAAAACAAATTAATCTAATGGCATATCAACTACCATCTTCTATGCAGATACATCAAATTTTTCATATTTTTTTTTTAGAGCTTTATAAAGAGTTGTGTATTTTGAGCAGAGTACAACAATTGACACCTAGTATCAAAATCAAAAATCATAAAGAATATGAGGTCAAAAAAGTATTGGATTTAGAACAAAAGTGGGAGAAGTTAGAATATTATCAAGGACATATTTGTTAGAACCTTCTAGAATATTCTAGAAGTTTCGTAGAACTCTCTAGAATCTTTCAGAGCCTTCTAATATCTTCCTAGTTGGTAGAAGTTGCTTGAGAAGCTTCTTAGTTAGTAGAAGTTACTACTTGAGAAGCTCCCTAGTTGGTGGAAGCTGCTTGAGAAGCTTCCTAGTTGGTGGAAGTTGCTTGAAAAGCTCCCTAGTTGGAAGAAGCTGCTTGAGAAGCTTCCTAGGTAGGAGTATATATAGTGGAGTTTGAGGCTGAAGAGTTCTTTAGTCTCGACAACACATCTCTTGGAGCTCTAGCTCACCTCTCTGGTGTTGTTTTTGTACACATCTGATTAATCCAATTCCTGCAAGTTCTTCTTGAACTTCTTGTTTAGACTTCAAGTCTATAATTTGTATCCGTGACAGTTTGTCGAGACTACTCTCACCTTGGATATCAGAGCTAGTTCCTTCTTGTTGGACTGTGGATTACCCCTCTTCTTGAAAGTACACTAGAATTTTGGAGGTTGCAGATTACCCTCCTCTAAACTGATATTTTTTTTGTCATAATATTGGAGTCTTATTTTTCTTGGAGAAAGTGGATTACCCCTCTTCTTGAAGGACTTAAGGCGTTTTAAAAGTTGCGGAGTGCCCTCTTCTAAACCAATATTTCTTCCTTGTAGAAACAATTACTTCCTTTCTCTTAGAATGGTTGGAGGTCAAGACATTAATATGAGTGAAAGTTTTGAGTCCAAGATGGACGCCATTATGGATGCTCTTGCCACGTTATCACACATAACTATAGTGATGGAAGGAGTCTTTGTAAGACTTCATAATAATGGAGCATCCGGAATAGTACAATCTGGGCTTCATCAGCCTCGAGCTTCTGCACCAAAAAAAGCAACTTTACCTATGGTTCAACGAGAACCATTACTTCCACAACAAAAGGAGCCTCAAATTAGCCTTCCAAACAAGTTTGATGGCACACGCTTTCGTGTTGTGATTTGGCTACTATGTAAAAAAAACTGTATATGTATATTTAATATACAATTTACTACTTAGCTAAATGAAAGTCATATTAGTGGATTTTATTGATTATAAGATGTGATTAGGTTACTGGTTTAGAAAGGATCTATTAAAAGGATTATTATTAAAGTTTATACAACTTTTTTTTTTTTTTTGTAATGACTTTTGAAGTTAATTTTATATTGATAGTAACTTGTATATATCTTAAGTCACCTATGTTAGACATTGGTGATCCTTAAGATCTTATTTATTTCATTTATTTGGTGCTTAAAGCACCAAGTATGTAAATCTTATAAGAAGAAGGGTTAGAAAAGGGTTTTTAGTATAAAAAGGGTAGTTTGGCCATCCATGTGGATGAATAGAGGTGCATGATAGAAATCTCTATTTTAATTGGCCAAAAATCATTCCCAATGGGCTTCAAGGAGGCTACCCGAGGGTTTATTAGGAGTTAGGAATTTTTTTCGAGAGCAGTCGAACATCAAAGGCTAGGATCATAAGGTTAAGGTTTTTGGATCTGGTTTAGGTGCAAATTTTGTGTGATTTGCACTTTTTATGAAGAAGTTACAGGCGCTCAAAGTTAAGGTGTTGATTTTGGACCTACTATCACTTTTTTCCATATAACTCGCGCATACAGAAAGCAATTGAGGATCGGCGACTAGGATTGGAGAGAACACTTTTATGGCTACACTTTCCAAAAATAGCTCAATAACATCCAAGCTAAGGTGAAGGAGATATTAGAAGTTGAAGTCAATGCTTACAAACTTAAGGGCAGTAAGTGACCCGCTTACATAGTGGTTACATTTTGAGCTATATCTCAAGTAATTTGATAGATTTTTGGCTCAAAATTTTTAAGAGTGTATATACTTATGTCACAAGACTATGTACAAAAATTTTGTGGCATTAGGATTTTGGATCTGTGAGATATAAGGAAAATAGTGCTTGGGTGTCTCTGAGCTAGGGTTTTAAGCACTTGCTAGGAGTTTTGAGATATCACACGATCCGAAATGAATTTACGGTTGATTCTTTCTTGTGATGAAACTTAAAACAATTATCTATACTTTGTGCAAAATTTTATAGAAATTAAATGATTAGATCAAGAGTTATTGGACTCTAAAGTTCAGCAAGAAATAGGTCCTTGCGGGTGAATAAAGTTTTGAAGGGTTTTCGTAGAAATTTGAACCCTTTTTGTACAAACTTACTTGAATATAAGAGGGTTTACATATATAACTTTTCTTTTGTGAGATTTTTGTATTATTTGTCCTTTTTTTTGAAGACAAACGACCTATTGGATTTTGCCATCAAATTTCAAATAAACTCTCCACAGCCAGGTACCCAGTGTATTTCCAGATAGAAGGCCACGTCATACGACAATGCTCCAAGTTTCAAGGTTTCATCAATCAAATTAAGTTAATAACAGCTCTACAACCTGAACATTATCCGACGGAGGATCACGCATTGGATTGGTTGGAACTTTGCTTACGGGACAAGCTCTATCATGATTTGCTCCTCTATTTGAAAAAGGATCACCGATTTTGAACAACTTTGAGACTTTTTTGGAGGCATTTGCGGAAGCATTTGGCAAGCATGACAAGGCTTGGTGGGCTACATCAAAAATTTGATCACTACGACAAGGGACTCACTCTACATCAGTATATGCATCGGATTTCAGGCAATTGGCATGCGACATCAATTGGGATAAAAAAGCATTTATGAGCCAATTCTATTGGGGTCTAAGGGATGACGTGAAGGATTTGTTATTATCTCTTCCTAATCCACAAACACTCAACGAAGCCATTAGCCAAGCTGTAAAGTGCGATAATCGCCTATTTCAATGTTGCCAAGACCAACGCTCCAGACAATATACAAGTCATCACGGAGCAATTATATTGGCAAGTAGCCTAAATTCACAAGCGGAGACAGAGGACATGCAGATTGATGCGGTACGTGTCAAATCCCTTACTCCAGAAGAAAAGAAGCAGTGTATGAAGAAAGGTTTGTACTTTTATTGCGGTGGAGAAGGCCATAGAGCTGGAAACTGTCCGAAGAAGCAAAATGGACGCATCATCAAGAATAGAGGTGCGTTTGTTCAGGAAAACGAGGATGCCCAGCTACAATAGGAATCAGGCGGGTGGACAAATCAAAACCAGGTTCCTCTCTTTCTACTTAACCTGCTTGTTGTTTTACAATTCTTTTAACTTTTGGTCCTGAAAAACTAAAAACCTTAGCCTTATTAGAATCGGGAGCATCTGCTTGTTTCTTAGACCAAGAATTTACTAAGCGTCACAAAATTCCCCTAGTACAAAAATTCAAACATGTTCACGTAGAAGTAATAGATGGACGACCTTTATTATTTGGTAGTATCAACCATGAATCAGAATCTATAGAAGTGACGTTTAAATACCACAGTAGTTATATTATTTTCAACATTATTAGCACCACGTCAAATCCTATTATTCTTGGTCTTTCTTGGTTAGAAAAATATAATCCATCTATAGATTGGAGGTTGCGGAGGATAACATTTCCCATAGAATAACTTGAGGACAAGCTTGGAAGAAGACCCCAAATCAAAAAATCCTTGTTCATTGGAGCAAGAACGTTTGTAAGATCATGCAAGGAAGGCACACCATTGGTCATTTATGTGGCTCCAATTAGTGGAGAGCAGATTTCAACAGCAGGAATACCGAAACAATACAAGGATTTTCAAGACGTGTTCCAAAAGAAAAATGCTGACATGCTACAAGAACATCGATCATATGATTGTGCCATAGAATTACAAGAAAGAGCACAACTGTCTTTTGGCCCAATCTACAACCTAACGCAGATGGAGTTGGCTCAGTTGCGGAAATACATTGACGAGAACGTAGCCAAGAACTTAATTTGTCATTCAAAATCGCCAGCCAGGGCACCAATCTTATTTGTAAAGAAGAAGGATGGCTCACTACGGATGTGCGTGGACTATCGAGGTCTCAACAAGGTGACAAAGAAGAATCGCTATCCATTACCTTTGATCTCTAGTCTTCTGGAACAACTTGGACATACAAAGATCTTTACAAAGATTGATCTAAGGAGAGCTTACAACCTTGTGCGAATCAAAAAAGGAGACGAATGGAAGACAGCTTTTCGTACAAGGTATGGTCATTTTGAGTATAATGTCATGCCATTTGGTCTTACCAATGCTCCGACGATTTTTCAACACATGATGAATGATATTTTTTGAGAATATCTAAACGATTAGGTTGTTATTTATCTGGATGATATCTTGATATTTTCTAGGAACAAAGAAGAGTCTAAGAAGCACGTTCGTTTAATATTGGAAAAATTATGCGAGCAAGGACTCTACGCCAAGTTGGAGAAATACTTATTTCACCAAACTGAGATGGAATTTTTAGGGTTTGTTGCAATTACGGAAGGCTTGAAGATGGATCCCAAGAAGGTGGAAGTAATTGTGTCCTTGGAAGTTCCAAAGATGGTTAGAGACGTACAATATTTTCTCGACTTTGCTAATTTCTATCAGATCTTCATCAAGAATTATTCTCAAATTGCTGCTCCACTCACTCGATTAACATGTAAGGATAAGCTCGAATGGGGACCTCTAGCGGAAAAAGCATTTCAAAATCTTAAAACGGCATTTACTACAGCTCCAATCTTAGTACACCCAAACTTTGCAAAGGCTTTTTATTTGGAAACCGATGCTTCAGATTTTCCTTTAGGAGTCGTATTTTTGCAGATGGGCATCGGCAATAAGCTTCATCTGGTTGCATTCTATTCACGAAAGTTTTCTACGGTTGAGATCAACTACGAGATTCATAATAAGAAACTCCTTGCTATAGTGGATTCTTTCCAAGAGTGGCATCACTTCCTCGAAGGAGCTACATATTCGGTGATCATATGTACGAATCACAAGAATCTGGAGTATTTCATGTCTGCTCGGGTTCTAAATCGTCGTCAAGCTCGATGGAATATATCGCTATCTAGATTTGACTTCGTTATTACTTATCGCCCTAGAAAGCAACAAGGACTATCCGATGCCTTATCAAGAAGATCATATCTTGCATCAAAGGTTGGAAAAGCATCGCTTGATCAACAATGTACGACATTGTTAAAGCCAGAGCAATTCAAGATTTGTGCTGCTGTGGTACCAATTGATGCTCACTTCTTCAACCAGGTACATGTTGCGACCATTAAATATTCAAGAGTATTTGATATCAAGCAGCATATCAATGATGACAAGTTCAAGGTTGAAGGAGATCTCTTATACTTTGAAGAGCGACTGTATATCCCAAAAGGGCCAGCACGACTTCGAGTCCTTCAATCTCATCATGACGTTCCAGCTGTAGGATATTTCGGTTTCAACAAGACCTTGAAACTCATTTCCCGAGATTTCTGGTGGCCCCAAATGTGGAAGGATGTGAAGGATTTCGTCCTCTCTTGTGACATTTGTTCAAGATCCAAGAAACCTTGACATCGCCTTTATGGACTTCTACAGCCATTGCCTATTCCGTGTCGTCCATAGTCTTCAGTTTCCATGGACTTTATTACAGATTTGCCGCCATCGAATTTATTTGACAGCATTTTTGTTGTAATGGATCGACTTATGAAGATGGCACATTTTATTCCTTGCAAGAAGACATTGTCAAGCGAAGATACAACAAGGCTCTTCCTTGATAATGTGTATTGATATCATGGTCTATCAGTTGATATCGTGTCGGATCAAGGAACCCAATTTGTATCAAAGTTTTGGAGATCTTTTTTTAAGATATTGAAGGTGGACATCAAGCTTTCTTCGGCATTTCATCCTCAAACTAACGGCCAAACAAAACAGGTGAATCAAGTTTTGGAACAGTATTTATGATGCAACATCAATTATCAACAAGATAATTGGACTGCATATCTATCGTTAGCCGAGTTTGCATATAACAACACCCTTCATGGATCGACTCAAAAAACACCATTCTTTTCTAACTATGGATACCATCCGAAGCTTGATCTATTGAGTCCATCAACGAATAACAACCCAACAGCTGAAGGATTGGTGCAGCAGCTATCGGAGCTTCAAACCACATTGAAGCTTCAATTGCAAATTGCCCAAAGGTCTTATAAAGCATCCGCAGATAAATTTTGGAATTAGGCACCTAATTTCAAGATTGGAGATAAAATATGGCTACTTCGACGGAATATCAAGACCAAGCGGGCATGTGATAAGTTGGACTACTGGAGATTGGGACCATTTGTTATCCAGAAGCAGATCAATCCTGTGGCGTACCGCATAGAGTTACCAACTGCTATGAAGGTACATCTTGTCTTTCATATTTCTTTGTTAGATCCTTATCAGGAATCGTCTTTTCTTGGAAGAGTGCAATGTCTGCCACCTAATATAGAAATTAAAAATAACAAAGAATATGAGGTGGAAAGGATACTAGATTCACGACGAAGATGGAATAAATTAGAGTACTTTGTGCATTGGAGCGGCTACGATATTAATGAAAGAATATGGGAACCAGTCAAAAATCTTGCCAATGCGTCACAAAAGATACGAGAATTCCATCGACGATATCCTAATAAACCAAAAATTGGTCATTAACGAAGCGTGAAGATGAAGCCTTCTCTGGAGTAATGAATAGAAAAGGGTTCCAGTTCTCATCAAAACATAACTTGTTGTATTTCGTAGTATCAAGATATCTAATATCAATGTGTATTTAGATATGGCTAGTGAGAATGTAGATACTGTACTAGTGGTACCATCTCAACCAAGTAGCTCACGACATCGACCTCGACATGAAGAATTAGAAGAGCCAAGAAGACGTCGAAGAATACCAAGCAGCACGTCACTTGTAATTGTCTTTGAAGTTGAACCAGCTCATGCAAGTAGTGGCGAAGCGATATTTTCAAGTCGTTTCCACAATGAAGATACAGAAGTTCAAGCATAGTCTCAAGTGGAAGGTATTGGTCATTATCGGTGGCTACAAGGATCCATGAATCATCTGCCTCGTGAACGACAGCTGGAGTATATTGCAGAGACTATGCGACAAATTTTTGATTTCCTACGTTTGTAAGTATACATCTCAAATGGCTTCTCAAAGACCTCGAAGCTAGAGGAGGAGGTGATGTCAAGGACATACTTGTTAGAATCTTTTAGAACATTCTAAAAGTCTCGTAGAACTCTGTAGAACCTTCCAAAGCCTTCTAATATCCTCTTAGTTGGTAGAAGTTGCTTGAGAAGCTTCTTAGTTAGTAGAAGTTACTTGAGAAGCTCCCTAGTTGGTGGAAGCTGCTTGAGAAGCTTCCTAGTTGGTGGAAGTTGCTTGAGAAGCTCCCTAGTTGGAAGAAGCTGCTTGAGAAGCTTCCTAGGTAGGAGTATATATTGGAGTCGAGGCTAAAGAGTTCTTCAGTCTCGACAACACATCTCTTGGAGCTCTAGCTCACCTCTCTGGTGTTGTTTTTGTACACATCTGATTAATCCAATTCCTGCAAGTTCTTCTTGAACTTCTTGTTTAGACTTCAAGTCTATATTCTATGTCCGTGATATTAATCCAGTTCCTGCCAGTTCTTCTTGAACTTCTTGTTTAGACTTCAAGTCTATAATTTGTGTCCGTGACAAATATCATTTTTATTGACATGACTATGATATCAATGAGTGCACATAGAAACCGGTCAAAAATCTTACCAATGTGCGTCAAAAAATATAGGAATTCTATGAACTCTATTTCTAAAAATCCAAATGTATTCAATGATAACTTTTTGATAAAGATTGAATCAAAGGAATAATCATAAGAAGGAGAGATTTAAACTAAAATCTTCATTAATATGGAGTCATTTGTTCCAAGATAAAATAGAGTGGTAGAAGCAAGTCAATTATCATGTCCAACTTTCAAGTATTGATAGATTTAATAGAACAAGATTGAAAAAATTCATTTGCCTCACAAGCTTCAAATGAACCAGTGTAATTTTCACAGCCTTCAATTGAGTAAAGTGAGGATGATATATATCAATGCCAAGTACGACCATAGTTGGAGCCATAAGGAGCAATACTCAATCTAAAAAATCCTAAACACCTTTTTTTATGCCAAATCATAATTGACTTATTATTAAAAAGTTAAGTTCTTAATAACTTCTAAAAAATCTATAATTTCCTTTTAAAACTTTATTTTTATATTAAAATATTATTATAGCTCCATATATCTATTTTTTCACCTCTATAATGTCATGGCTCCTAAAAACCACTTTAATTTGTACAAAATGCTTAAATTATAGCAAAACCCTTCAATACCTTATTCATCTACAAATAATTATTTTCTTTCTTAATTTTAGGATTTAATAACTCTTAATCTAATTATTTAATTTTTATCAAATTATTCTAAAATATAACTTATATCTTTAAGCTTCACTAAAGAAAAATAACCATAGATTCACTTTTGATTGTTTGATATCTTAAAAATCCTAGTAGGTATCTAAAACCTTAATTTATAGACATCCAAGCACTATTTTCTTCTTATCTCAAAAATCCAAATCTTAATGCCATATAATTTTTGTATATAGCTTTATAATATTAAAATAAATTAATTTAAAATTTTTGAGCCAAAGCCTTATAAAATTGCTTAAGATATAACTCAAAACACAACCACTAATTAAGTAGGTCACTTCCTGCATTTAGATTGCTAGTGTTGACTTCAACTTCCAATATCTCCTTCATCATAATTTAGAATTCAATGAGTTATATATATAAAGTATAGTCAAAAAATTGTTCTATCTAATCCTAGTCACTAGTCCTTTATTGCTTTCCGTATAGATGAGTTATATCTCAATAATTATCAATAGGTACAAAATTGATGCTTTGGCTTTGAGTGCCTATATTTTCTTTATAAAAATTCTAAACCACTCAATTTTTGTATCTAAACCATAGCTAAAAATTTAAACTTACTGATCTTAACTTTTGACATTTAAATGATTCCAAAAAATAAATCCTAACTCCTAATTAGGCTTCATACAATCTCCTTGAAGCCCATTGTTTATGACTTCTAGCTAATAGGAATGGAAATTTCTATCATTCATCTTCATTTAGCTATTTGGAAGGGATAATTATTCTTTTTGATATTAAAATTTCTTTCTAATTCTTTTTTTTTAATAATATTGACATAATATGTGCTTTTAACACTAAATAAAAGAAATAAATAATATTTCAAGGATCAACAATATCTAATAAAGGTGACTCAAAATATACAAAAATTATTATTAATATAAAATCAACCTCAAAAATCACTATTAAAAAAAAAATTGTATAAATCTCAATAGTAGTCTTTTTAAATAGATTCTTTTATAATTTAATCATATTCTATAATCAATTAAAAACCCCTTGATATGATTCTCACTTAGTTGTGTAATAAATTGTGTATTAAATATATATATATATATATATATATATATATGCATTAAATATTATTTTTATATGGTAGTTGAATCACAACACAATAATGTGTCCTTATGTGGCCCTATTGATTGTATGGCCTTTATTAATTATCTTTGTTAATTAATAAAAATCAATAAAAATTAAATAATTATTAAAAGTTAAAAATTATTAGATTTTGAGAGATTAATTATTAGAAAGAATTTTATATTAATAAATATAAATATATAAATAAATAAAATTATAGATTAATATCTCAAAAATATAAATTATATATTTAATTATATTAAAAATATATAATAAATTATAATTAAAAATATTTTTTAGAATCTCTTAAATATTTATATAATATTTCATAAATCTTTTTAAAACTTTTTAAATTTATCTATAATTATTTTAAAATTTCTAAAAATCTTCTATAGTCTCTTAGAAGTTTTTTTGAATTATTCAAGATCTTGTCTAATTTATTAGGAATTTTTACAAAATATTCTTTATACTTTTGAAATATCCAATAGCTCTTAAAATCTCCTCTAAAAGCTTCTAAAAGATATAACTTCTTTAGTATAAACAAGGGACAAGACAAAGGGTACCTTAGTCTTTCAAACAAAAGTTTTGAAGTAATCCAAGTGTTACTTTGTTCTTAGTCTTATATCAATTTTATTTTTTATTTTTAATTTTATTTCTAATTTCTAATTTTATTTATTTTGTATTTTTTAATTTTATTTCTAATTTTATTTCTTTTGTATTTTTTATATCATTGATTTATTATCTTTATATTCTTAACAAATCATCATGTTTTAAAATTTTAAAATTTTAATATAATAATTATAATAATAATTTAAATTAATAGAATAATAAAATTTAAACTATGTATAATCTCAAAGTTAGAGTAGTTAAAATTTGACATCTTATAATAATATATTTTTAATAAATAAATTTTATGAAAATAATTAGAGTATATTCTTTTAATAAATTATTTAAATATTAATCACACAAATTAATTTCAAATATGGTGCTTAATATTTATAAGATTTTTTGGCAAAGAATATATCATTACATTTCTTTTGATATTTTATCTAAAGAACACTAAAAACTTGCTTAAAGAAATATATGATAAATCCTATGTCTCCCATAAGTTAATAAAAAAAGATAATAATATTTCTAAATATATATTTTATAATTTTTATTTCTAAATAAATCAAATAATCTATTAATATATATATATAATTAATATTTATAAATATATAATATCAAAATATATTTTATATTAAATGATATTTTATCTTAAATATTTTAAATATTAAGAAACATATTATTTTTATTATTTTTAGATAACTATTTTTTTACTAAAATCTAAATAAAATCTTATATAGATTATTATGCCTTATAATATTTTATTCAACAAAAAAATTCTAAAAGATTAAAAGATAAGAGACAAAAATATGAATATATACAAGTAAATAAGATATTAAATTAGAAATAATATTCTATATATGAATATAAACAAGATAATATTTTAATTGCTCCAAAACTTGTATTAGTAAGATTGAGATGGATTTTTTTTTATTCTCTTATTTGAATTTTTGCAATTAAGTCATGGAGAGACTTCTAATAGTGGTTCTATATAATATCATATAAGTTCAAAGAATCCTTTATAAAAACTTCTAAAAAACTACAAATTTTTTTTGATGATTTTGGAAGTTCTTTGAAGATTATGGAATAACCTAAAGAACTTTTAGACAAATATAGAAGATTATAAGTTCTATTGGAAGGTTGTAGAGATGTCCAATAATTTAGAAGAAACAAAATAAACATCTATAAAATTTTAGAAGGTTTTAGAAAATATTACAATATGCTTAAAGTTAAGGTTTGTTGAAGTTTGTTGTAAATTTTGACAATATTTAAAAAAAGAATTCTTAGTCCAATATATTAAAGTATATTATACATATTCTAAGTATTAATAGTATAATACTTAGATATCCAAAAAATTTAGATTTAAAAAAACTTAACTTTAATAGTCTCTTAAAAATATAATATATAAAAATCTTAAATTGTGATCTTATGATATTTAATCAAAGTATTATATAAAATTCTATAGCAAATTTTATAATAAAAATGATACTTTTTTGTAAAAAAATCTAAAATTATATTTAAAATGTCTATTTATATTATATTTAATAAATATCATGTAAAATTGTAAAGTATAACTTATAAAATTAACTAATAAATTCATACAATTTTTTAATTTAAATTTTAAAAATAAACTTTTTAGGAAATGTCATAGTTATGATACTACTTATGATGGTCAGGTCCATGACAAGGTTATGTTATTTTTTATTCAAATGGCGAAAAGTTCCATGATAATTAATGGCTTATTTCATGTCCAAGTGATAACATTGTGCATTATAGTTCAAGTCTCGCTTTGACTTTGGCAATGCGAAGGCAGAGGCGAAGCCTAGGCCCATGCCAGTGAGGAACCTTCTGTCACTTTCCCCTAAATAGCTCGTCTGTAAGACCCATGCCCGTTCTCTTTACGGCGATCCCTGCAGTTTATCTGACCAAGAATAATACCCTCCCATACCCTGGAGGGGGATCCCAGACCTCGATCGAGGCGTCTACGACAGTGACACGAGATGCAGTGTCTTTGTTTCCGAGGCCCTACCCGTCACTGGCGTGCCGCCCCTGCAACTGAGCTCACTCAACTTGCGCTCGATCGTCCGGCCACCCCCGCCTGATCACCCAGTCTACACTCCGTTTGCGGAAATCCATCCATCACCTTTTGCTCACTCCAAGTCTTTCCAATCAGTAGCTTTAGAATCCAAAACCCTAGCGTGTTCTGTCTGTACTCATACAGACTTCCCTCAGCTACGTCGGGTTTTTATTTTTTTTGTTGGATTGCTCGCAGCGGATTCCGGAGCTTTCGTTCGAGGAGCGTTTGACGAGTTTCAGGGATTTGGAGTTCTGGTCAGTGGTGGGTTTTTGGAATTGTGTGCTTGGAGTGATTCGTAGGCCTTATGACAAGCTAGGGTTTGGGTGTCGGAGTGTGTATGTTGACAGTTCTGGTTGTAAGGTAATTGTGGATGTGCAGTGGAGTCTTTGTGAGAAATTTTTTGATCGGCGAAGTGCGAATTAGGAAGTTCACATTGGTTGTTTCTTGTCTGGGCGTGAGGGAGTTGAGTGCTTTTCAGCATGCTCGTAGTTGGCAAGGTAGAGAGGATTATTTGACCTAAGGTGTGGAGGGAAGAGGATAGCCATGTACAGCAACTTCAAAGAGCAGGCTATAGAGTATGTGCGACAAGCCGTAGCGGAGGACAACGCAGGAAACTATGCCAAGGCCTTTCCGTTGTACATGAACGCGCTTGAGTACTTCAAGACTCATCTGAAGTATGAGAAGAATCCCAAAATCAAGGAGGCCATCACTCAGAAGTTCACGGAGTATTTGAGAAGGGCAGAGGAGATTAGAGCGGTATTGGATGATGGTCCTACTGGACCCACTGCGAATGGGGATGCGGCCGTTCAAGCTAAACCGAAGTCGAAAGCAGGTAAAAAAGATGGAGGAGGTGGAGGAGATGGTGATGGTGACAGCGAGGATCCTGAGCAGCAGAAGCTGAGATCAGGGCTGAATTCGGCGATTATTCGGGAAAAGCCAAATGTTCGGTGGGCTGATGTTGCTGGTCTAGAAAGCGCGAAGCAGGCGTTGCAAGAGGCGGTGATTTTGCCAGTGAAGTTTCCTCAATTTTTCACAGGTTTGGATGCGGATCCTTTCCAACTGAATATCTGTTGCGACGTTACTTTTATCTTGTTAACGAAAGAGTTTTGAGGAAATAGTGTACTCCACTCAACTGCAACTGATAAGGGCTCTTCTTGCGGTTCACGGATCATTTCGATGTTGGGAATAATTTCCCGCTCATTCTGCGCATCCTTGTGTGTCAGAGGAAAAAAATGTGGTGGCTAGCATGACTCACCAATTTGGTCTAGATATTGAGAGGAATGTCAGCATGCTTAATAGGGGAGATGTCTTCGTAATCAGGTATTATCTGATTTTCTACTACATTTTGCCACGCTGGGAGAGCGAGAAAGCTGGACTAGTCAATTCAGCGTTTGTACTAGGGAGGAGTGGCCATTAAGATATGTCTTACAATATTACCTTAAATGTGGACATGCAGGGAAGCGGAGACCGTGGCGAGCATTTTTGTTATATGGGCCACCTGGGACCGGAAAGTCGTATCTTGCAAAAGCAGTTGCTACGGAAGCTGATTCTACATTCTTCAGGTAACTGGAGAAGCATATTGTAAACAACAATGATTTAGTTGGATGTATTTTCTTGTTGTTTTGTTGCAATAACCACTATTCCAGACTTTGGTCAAATGAAGAATAATCTGAGAAGAGTGAGCAATAAGGTCCTCTAAGCTTCAGGATGTTGTGAATGGTGGCTGCCTGCCTGATTTTTTTTTAATCTTTCTCTGCAGTATTTCCTCTTCTGACTTGGTGTCAAAGTGGATGGGAGAGAGCGAGAAACTTGTTGCAAATCTGTTTCAAATGGCCCGTGAAGCTGCTCCATCCATTATTTTCATAGATGAGATTGATTCCTTATGCGGTACTCGAGGTGAAGGAAATGAGAGTGAGGCTTCACGTCGTATCAAGACTGAGTTGCTAGTTCAAATGCAGGTTAGACGCCGTGTTCAGTCTGAATGGTCGTGTTGGAAAACGTATATGTTGGCATCTTCCTTGTTGGTGGAGGGGCCATCAGCTCCATGGATGCAGCGTAGTTATTGTGCAGCTTAGGTATGAATTTTATTGATTCACATCATTACCCCTGTGTGTACGTCAGTGCGATTTCATTGGAACATGTATAGCGATAGTATGAACTGTAGATGTATAACGTGAGTCCTGGTATTTTTTTTCAGGGTGTCGGAAACCAAGACACTAAGGTTCTTGTGTTAGCTGCTACAAATACACCCTACTCTTTGGATCAAGTGAGATTTCTTCCTCCGTATTGTAGTGAAAAAGCGTTTGATCCTCTTATTTGAGTGATGTCTTAGTTTTGTAGAGTCGCCTGTATGATTAAGTTTTGGTTAACCTATTAATTGGTTATACGCTTTATTAAGTGTTCTTCTATGAATTGCAGGCTGTGAGGCGACGTTTTGACAAGCGTATCTACATCCCTCTACCCGAGTTTAAGGCTCGACAGCACATGTTTAAGGTGCTCATAGTGTTCAGTATTGCACTCAACTTTCAAGTATTCACGACTAAATTCTTAAGACCTATTCTAAATGTTGTATGCTTTAAATCAAGTCGTTTAACAATGACATGATCCCCCGTGAGGTCTTCAGCTCAATCTCCTCCTGCTACCGTCTCGGCCTTTGTTTTCTTGTCGTTGTGTAGGTTCATTTGGGAGATACGCCAAACAACCTGACTGAACGTGATTATGAAGATCTGGCCAGGAAGACTGATGGATTTTCAGGTTCAGATATTGCGGTTTGTGTAAGTTCATAAAAAACCTCGAACCATGTTACTGCTAGCTTTGACTCTTGGAATTATGAACGTAGTAGATTAGACAAAATTATTATTGCAAAAAAATTTGAAAAGTGTTCCGCACAAGTGGGCAACGTTTTCACATTTGCATGTCAGGGTATTAGACATTTTTTTATCAGTTAAATAGTTCAATGCAGATGAATTTTTGCAGTGTTGGATATTGAAGTGCTTCTCCTGTGCTTAATGTTGAAAGAAACATTATTATCTTTGTGAATAGGTGAAAGATGTGCTTTTCGAGCCTGTCCGCAAGACGCAAGATGCCATGCATTTCAAAAAAATCCGTACAAAAGATGGGGAAATGTGGATGCCTTGTGGTCCCCGAGAAGCAGGAGCTAGGCAAACTACCATGACAGAGCTGGCTGCTGAAGGATTAGCATCAAAGGTACGAGTTCTCATAGGTGTGGTTGTATTGATCCTTATCTCACCTACCGTTTTGCTGCTGGAACGACAGGGGAAGACGCCTTCGTTGGTCAATTCTTTGGTTCCCGTATTTAATTTTTCAAGACAAATGATTGAGGAGTTGACTGAAATGAAGCATAGACACTAACGTACAATGCTGGATGAACTACAGATCCTACCGCCTCCTATAACGAAGTCGGATTTTGACAAAGTCCTTGCAAAGCAAAGGCCCACTGTCAGCAAGGATGATCTAATAATCCAAGAGAAATTTACCAAAGAATTTGGTGAAGAAGGTTGAAGGATGCCTTATGCTAAGAATTTGGAGAGTACTGGGTTATGCATTACAGATGAGAAAAATGTTTTGAAAATTGACTCCGAAGCTGTTCTGATCTGCTAGCCTTGGGTTCTCTTTCCAAAGGAAGAGAAATCGAATAGTTCTCGGTTGCCCTGCAACGCAGTCGCAGCGATCAAGGAGAAATGTTCACACAGTCATAACGTAAAGCTTTTGTTAATACATTGGAAAATATAATGTGGTTTATTCATCTACCGTTTGTATCGACTCTCCACCTCTTCCTCTGTGTCACTGCTCATGTCTGGAAGTCCTTACTTTTCAGGCGCATAGGTGTATGCCAACGTTACTAGTCATGATTGTTAAGTGTATCCTATCACTCTTCAATACCCACTGCAGCGACAACCCTCTGTTACATTGCTAAACAGAGGGTTGTGTTGTGATGTTATGTATCTGTAAGTTTCCAGATCAGGTAGTTGTAAAACAAATGCACTAGCACAAATCAGATTACCTCAAACATCAAAAATCAAAACATTGGCTAGTAATTAGTATACAATCATTCATAACTTCATTTTATTCCAAAAGAATTCATACTTTCCTCTTCTTTCAACTCTCAAACAATTTGGTCACTGAACTAGGGATTCCAAACAAACTTCGGTTCCATAAGTATTCAAGAAAAAACACAAAGACTACTTAATATTATATACTATGAAGAAATCTTTAGAAATAGCTAACTGTATAGTTTATTTTTAGATATTATACATCTAATGACAATATATATACATATATATATAAAGCACAAAAATCCTAGTTATTGTTATGCATGTTGAAATATATAAATATCTTAATTTGATTTTTGCACCACATGCAAACTCAAAACACAAGATTTGTCAAAGACATTATCCACATAAAAAAAGAGAGGAAACATATGTTTGACAATAAATTATCATCTTAAAATTTATTCAATTTTTTCTTTGTATAATGTCATTCAATAATGTCATTCAATAATGTCATTCAATAATTATCATTTTTTTAACTCAGTCTATAAAGCTTTACGAAAGGAAATTCTTTTGCAGTTAATATTAAATATTTTTTAAAAAAAATTTAACGAATTTGAGATTTAATGTAATCTATTCCACTTTAAAGCCATTGCATAACTCTTAAGAACCATTATATTTCTTGGTGTTTCAAACAGGACATGATTTTTTTATGACTCAATATTTTAGAGACAGTGTGATGTTAAAAGCTTGTTTTCCAAGATTTTTGGTAGCCATAAATACAAATGACTATTATAGAGTTTATTCTATCATGCAGAGTTTGTACTGTTATAGAGTTTATACTATCATGTATTAAATACATAAATTATAAAATTGTTGGTGTTGATTTTAGAAATTCTTCTAATTTTGATGAAAAGTTAGTCTCCTATTTAAATATATTTTATAAAGCATAAATATTCATATTTTTGTAATGCCAAATTTGAAACATTATATCATCTTGATAAAATAGCTTATATTATTTTTTCTGAATACAATATAATAATTTATAAGCAAAAAGTGTAATATTTTGTTGATATATATATATATATATATATATATATTAACACGGATCATATTAAAATGCTGTATTTAATTAAAACTCTCAATTTTATTTGGATTTTATAAACCATTTATTTGAATATTCGAAATAAACATCAAAATTTCTTTTGCCTACTATTACAAACCAATATCCAAACCAAAAGGACTAATAAACTCTTCAAGTAGTATGTAAAATGTGTTATCCACTACCAAAAAAATAATTAATTATCTTAATCATTCTTAGGTAACTTTCATATAAAAATGCCTTTGATACATGTATCCAACAAACACCATTCTATCCCAACTATAACTAATATTCTTCGAGAAAACATCTTATTACTAAAAACAGTTTTAAATTTTTTAGCAAAAAATTCTACAAAAAAACACATCAGAACTACAATGAATAATTACAATCCATTTGGTTGCTGTATGATATTCTAATTTATTTAAGTTTTTCCACACCTTTCCATGTATTTTTCACAAAACCATTATTTTTCAAACAAAATATCATGTTGTGTCCAGGACATTATCAATTTTGCGGCGAGGATGCGGTTACGGAGCCGAGAAGGGACACGCACCGTTTCTTCAGAGATCGAAAGCCACGGTCTGGAAGAAGTTGTCGATCTCGTCTATCTGGACTGAGTCGTCGAATCCGTCTGTCGGAAGCAGGTTGTAGAATTCGTCTGCCGGTGCCGGTGTCGGTAAGAGGACATCGATGTGCACCGCCTGCATGGGGTTTTCGAACTCACCTTCATGCAACAGCATGTCGAACTCCGATGCCTGCAGCATGGGGTTCTCGGATTCGTTAGCTAGTGTGAGGTTCTCGGATTCGTCTGCGCGAGTCAGGTTGCCGAAGTCGTCTGCCGGCTGTGTGGGGTTCCCGGATTCGTCTGCCTGCTGCAAGAGGTTATCGAGTTCATCTGCCTGCTGCAAGGAGTTACCGAGTTCGTCTGCCTGTGAGAAGTTACCGCATTCTTGTGCCCGAAAGGAGTTCGCGAGTGCTACTACAATCTCAAGCATCATGTTAACAACATTTGGTGTGCCATCTTGCTGGCTACCTCCGGATTGTGGGATCATGTTTGGACGAAGTTGGAATTCGTGGAGGCACACCAAACACTGATACCGGGGTTGCGCACGGTTCTTGTTGTAGTACAAGAACTTGGCCTTGTTCACCGCGTTACACTTCGTGCTCGTCTTAACTACACCATGCAATTCCTGCGGATCGACGCCTCTCGGCTTGAGGTACTTCTTACCTTTGGGGCGGCCGTGGAGGACACTGGAGAAGAAATGGTTGCAGACCAAACATTGGTAACGCGGCTGATTTTTCTTGCCATTGTTGAGGTACTCAAACTTACTTATTAGCCGATCCGCATTTAGCACACGTCTTGATTTGGTGTACAAACTCTGGCGGTTCAACAGCGACTCTCCTCATCTTGACACGCTATGCGTAAATCCTCTATACTGATGCAGGATTTGCAAATTCAAACGACCATATTATTAGCAAACACAGACCACAAACGAAAACAACCTTTCAGTGAAATGACAAAATACATTGTTCGTGTGGCAATGGACGTCAAAGATCCGCAACAAATATTCTATACATACGATTGCAACAAATGCTATGATTGTGAAGACAACTAGAATATCAGAGAAAGGGACCGTCAAATTCTAAATTTGTACATGACTGGTTGGATAAATTTAGCACCATCAAGTTCGGACATGAAGTTGATGGATCAGTAAACACAGCAACGAAAACGTGCATTGGATGGATGGATAAAGAATGAAGAGGCAAATTTGAGGTTTTATATACAACGAAATCACATCAATTTTTCCAGTGTATGAAAATAATAAACTAACATAAGTTTCGTTTTAATTTTACACCAACATAACTTCCTATGTTCCCAATACATGAAGTGATCATCTTTGTTTTTCGTTGTTTTTTAGCTCATCTAGGAAGAGCTCAGTGATACTCTGGTAGACCAATGGCAAATAACTTGCCATGGATCACTAATGTCTATCACCAGTATTGAGCGTGCGAGGAAAACATCTGAATAGGATTGAGCTTGTGCCACAATCCAAGCCAAATGGAACTGTTACAATTGGTGTTGTACTATTGTACGTTACTTAAATTCTTCAACACATGCTTTGTACCCTGCAAATTCTTGTTACTGTTGTAGGCTGCAATCCATTTGGTGATGTATGCGACTTCAGTTGCACGTTGCTCAACTAACCAATCTGGGTCGATCTTGGTAGAAGCTCTCAGATCTAAGTGATGGGCACCTGCACAAGTTTCAGAGTGCGGATGGTCAACAAGCTAGCATTCTGACCTGAACATTTGGTTCAGTCCAACAAGAATGCAGTTTCTAGAGATGAAGTGAATCTCACTGCTGGTGAGGCGTCCTAAAGGAAGATATTGAAGAAGTACTAATTACCTTCAGGAGCCACCAGCGCAATAATGCTGCTTGAGATGTTTTCCAGAACTCTGCGATCAACCATCCATGTGATGTAAATTCTGAAGAATCCCAATGTAAGGAGCGACTTCAATAGACCGCGGTAAGCAGTTACAGGAGGCTGTAAGATTATGAATACAAACGAAAGAATTCAGCTCACCCTCCCCCACTCCAGGGATCCAACAGTCCGTTAGAGAAGACAATGTTGCTTCCAAAGTCCTTCAATACAGCCTTCATATCCTGCACGAAAAAGTTGAGCGTACATAATCCAAGTGCCTTGCTGAAAGTGTAGGAGCTTCAGTTCAAATTATGAGCCGCTCAGTGACGCAGGAATACGGGATTAGCATTTTAAGGTGCATTATTGGATACGAAACAAGAACTAGACCGTGTAGATGAAGATAAACTGGAAGAAAATAAAGACAAAAAACATTCACAACACAAGTCATGTTGAATACACAGAATTCATTGACTCATACAATGAGCATAATCACATTACCTTGCCACCATAATTTGTTGTGACCCAATTTGGTCTTGGTCTTACACCGTAAGTCTCCATACAGTACTGAATATCACCTTCCAAATCCCAGTCGTAGGGCTGGAACATACTGTTACTGGAGTTGCTGCTCATCGGCATGATCATTTCTGTACACGCCTACCCAAAAGTCCACATTTCACACTTAACTAGATTCTCATCGAGAATAAGCTTCTCAACATGCACAAAATTTCGGAGAAACAGCTCTGCATATCTACCAGCAAAACATAACATACAAGGAGAATAGATGTGATCCGCACAAAATGTCATCTCTGACATAAAGTCGTATTATACTAAAAAATGTTGAAGCTATTTAATGTATTGACAATAAAGCATATGCTGCCCCATTAATTTTCTATCTCTCAGTTATACTTTCTAGGAAAAATTTGCATAAGCCGGAAAAAGGATCCACAACAACGTACGGTGGTTTAATTCAAGGGGTGCACGTTTCTAAGGAGATTCTCGACTGACGAAAAAACCACATACTATAAGAACTTTCTGTTAGTTTTATTAAATGCAGTTGAACTAACCTGCCAGTCCCACCCAGTCACTCCGAGGTCATCATTCCCAGGATCACTGGGTTGGAAACACTCCGCCTGGCCGCTGTAATTATAGTAAACACTTGCTCCCGCAAAAATGCGAGACAAGATATCTGAGCCCTCTGGTAAACTATCGATCACCCGACAAATCTGCACTACATACAACCATGCATCAGCAAATTTGTTGATAATAACACTTAGTGTCCTTAGAGATTGGCATTCTTGAGTCATGCAGTCCTCTGAAATGCATCACGGAATACACCACTCAAGAGCAAGAGAAAACATCATAGACACATTATATCGCCGCGCACTTGCTCACTGTGTTGTATCATGTGCAAAAAAATTAGATTATTCAAGCATAATTGGCTAACACAATTAATTCTAGTTGACAAAACGAAGCAGTGACCTGCATCTAGAAGTGAATAATCCACTAGCATCAAGCCTATATAAACGGTTATATAACTACCACTAGAAGAGCAAAGAGTACACACAACTGTGAAGAGTATCTACAGCGAAACCCAGCACACAAAGCTCCAAAACGTAAGTCATTAAAACGTCACTGACACGATATTTACTACGCCATTAATAGAAACAATGTATCATGGGACTCACTGCTGCAGTGTGAAGACCTAAATGCATGAGAGAGCAATTAAAATGCCTTTGTGAAGACTTCTGTTAGTTATAACATTACCTCTCGTATAGGATAAGCTGGAAGAGGCGTGATAAAATTCGTGGGAATTGGATAATCAACCATTGCAACATACGAGTAGGCTGATGACAGCCAATTTTCTAGCTCCCACGAAGCGTTTAAGTCCCTGAGAACGATCACAATATCAATATCGTCATCGGTGTGTTCATTACACGCAAGATCTCATCGAAATAATTGAACTAGCATTATCTTCCTTGCATATGCTTCAAAATGCTTATCCTTATTAGAAGTAAACAAAATATCTCGTTTTTGACTGAATACATAGTACTGAATAGTAAAAAAAACATTTACCGGCACATGTGAAATTGGGTGCTGAGATCGTGTAAGCCACCATTCATGGAGGCAATCTTGTCGATGACACCCCACGATTCTCGGATGTAATTAAAACAACTAGCGCTTTCTCGCTGTATTTGGAGAAACACGCCCATGATTTTAGAAGGTAAACATTGACGATGTAAGATTTCCATCAACCGGGCTCCGTTGCAAATTTTCACAGGTGATTGGAAAAATAAGCTAGAGATGGATGACTATCCGTTACCCCGCCCACAAGTACTTCCAACTGGGTCTCTTGCAGTGAAGCTTAAGACTAGCAAAACTTAGAAGAAAGATAATAACCTTGAAATCCGCGCTCACTATCTTGTAGAAGGTGTCACTTGGGACGATGTCCTCAAACTGCAAAATGGGTGCAGAGGCCGCCACAGCCCCGATCGCAATGTGAGGATACTTCAATCGCATCCAAGATGCCAACACTGCATACAAAAAAGACCGATTCCAGTCAATTGAACAATTTGTGACTGGTAGAAGAAGACCATGTACCGCTCTGCACAAATTGCAAAAAGTTACTGGGACAAGGCAGATACATACTTCCTCCGTAAGAGCCACCAAAGAGAACCACTGGAGATGCTGCAGCTGACAAGTTTTTCTTCAAGTCAGTCACGAGAGTAGCAAAATCTGCGAGGGCCTGCTCAGAGGTCAAAGTGCTCAAAGAGTCTGCATCTTTGTACGATGCTTCCATGGTCCCATACGGCATGGACTTCCCATAGTACCGGTGCTGCAAACAACACAAAAACCGTGCTCCTCATTACCTGCCTACCAACAGACAGCTGTGGGCTAAGGTCTATCTTGTGGGGTATTTCTGAAACACTGTATCATAAATGAAAACATATTGTATGCAGGACAAAGAGTTTAAATTTGAAAAAGCCACTATCAGGGTAACAGTAAATGGCTGCAAGCACCGGAATTGGAGGTTCTCATTCCAAATAGCAACTCGAATGAATGTGAATACATATGATAGAGTGATAGACCAGAATGTAAACCGACGGAGGAATCCTACATTGACGTCCTTATTAAAATTATCAGCAGAAGCTGGACAGCATAAGAAACAACGCACGCTTCTGCTGCATGCAAGAAGCCATAAAATTTGTAGTATGACATGAAAGGTCTATGGATTCCAGTCCTCTACCAACTTGACATTGAGGTTTGCAAAGCTGATCAATACTTTTCTTGAAACCCACCAAATATTTTGTGACCAGCAATTTTCTGAAAAGATTCCTCACGAAAGCAGTGATTTACCAGACACAAAGTCAACAAGACAAATGCTGCTTCATCCGAAGTCTCGTTAGACGCCGATGAACGTTCTCAATTCAGTGAAGTGGTATATTGGACACCAAAGCAATCTTGTGGACAATTGTAATTCTAGCACCGTCACCGCGGTAAAGAATCATACTAATCTCCGCAACAAGGCGCATGTTCACTAGAAACAATATCCCGATCTATTTCCAATCCAGCTAGACATTCAGAACTCATTCCGAATTGAGAAACACACTTCACGCAATCATAACAGAAAGACAACTCAAGGGATAAATAATTACCTCAGGAAAGAGGATAAGAGCCCCAAACGAGGGAGCAATTTCCCACAGAAACCCAGTGTTCTTAGCAAACCATTCAACGTCTCCCTCATTCCCACAGTACATAAAAATGGGTCCTCTGTCAGCAGCCCCCTTCCAATACCGCTTCTCGATCAAATACCGCTGCTGGAACGAGCCCTCTCTACGAAAGCTGAAGTGGTCGATGACCTGCGTGAAATAATCCACCGCGTACGTCACCGAGCTCTGCCCCACATTCTTCCGACCTCCGAGCAATCCAATCGGAAACCATGGTCTCGGCGGCCGCGCTGCAGAGGCGAACTGTCCACCAAGGGCAAGCAGCAGCAGAAGCATCACCCACACCCGCACCCAAACCATGACCCCCCTCATGGTGAAATTGCAACAGCAAAATTCCCTCTTCCAACGACTCTCCTCTCACTCGTCAAGTGAGACTATCAACACAACAGCATCCACCGATGCGTTCTTTCTCACGCAACCCATCACAGACCCAGCAACACAACCGATTCTTTCCACGATCTCCTATAACAGAACGAATTCTACGGTACCCAATTTCTGCACATGGATGCAATCGACGTGAAGCGACGACGCTACCTCGGGGAGGGGGAATTTGTTATAACCCTGAATGGAGGGCAATTGTGGCAGCCTTTTCGACGGTGTCGTTGTCATTGTCGATGTGCTTCGACGCCAGCATGCTTCAATATCTACCGGAATTCCATGTCGAATGTTCCAAATTACTCAATTGGTTACACGGAAATCTACGAAGTGTGCATGTATAAATTCTGATGGCCTGTTATTTCAGTGGCTCGTGTAGTGTCTTTCATAAATGTTCTCTACAAATCATGTTTTATCTTCCTTTTCTCGCTTTGACAAGTTATGTTCTTCAATGCATTTCATAGTGGCACTATTTCATTAGTTTCTTATTTTTTGAAAAATTTTGTATCCAACCATTCTCCTTATTTGATGTATTCTAATTGTAAGGATTAGAGGAAGAAAACATATTGGAGAAATTTTTCCAAAATACATAACATGCATATTTCCTTTTTATGTTACCATATGAGGAAAACCTTTGGTGAAGGTATGCATATTCAATATGGTATGTTGAATTTTAAACAATATATTACAAAATAATTATTACAATGAATATGTGAATGATACTAATAATATAAATATTAATACAAGAAATGAGTATGGCATAAATGATAATTTGTGCTAATGCATCACAACAACAAGAAGGTTTAAGTAAATAATAACATGGTTTTCAAAATATTTGATCTAGAAACATTTTAATATGACGGTATAAACATTTTATTTATTTTTTGTATTCAACACAATATTTTGCATTATAACTATTTTTTTTTTCAATGTAATATTCATCTACTGCAATTAAAATGTTAATCTTGGTACTAATACAGTATGTAGAATTAATACACATTAATGTAATAAATAATTAATGGTGCATTTCTTTTACTAAAGCTATTTAATAGTAGACAAAATATTTTATAAATGGATACTTAAGATTATATATATATATATATATATATATATATATATAATCTTAGACATTCTAAAATATAATACTTATTTGTGTTTAATATTACAACACATTTTATTTTAAAACATATAATTTCTAATATATAATGTTATTGTAAAATACAATTCATTTTTAAAAATACATTTAATATCATCTGATAATACAACTGGTATCTTGTACAATTAGTACATGTGTATACGTGCATATATATATATATATAAACAATACTATGTATATAATTCATACATTAATAATTCTACATTGTACATGGTGTACAAATTGAATATATTCTTACAGTTAAAATATGTTTTTTTTAAACATAAAATAGACAATGTATTTAAATGTAAGTGTTAATTTTACCAGTTTTATTGATTTTTTAAAGATGGTATCTATTTCTTCTATTCAATCAAAAGTACAAAAAAAAAGAGAAAAACAAATTGTTCCATGTACTAGCTAAATAAAACTTTTTTCGTAATAAATATTATTACGTAATATTTTCAATAATCATCTAAAATTTTAAAAGTTAATATAAATTTAACAATCACCTAATGATTTTTTTATTAAATTCGCACAATTGACGTTTTAATTTTTCGTCCTAACATTTTACTTTATATATGTGTGTATTACAGAAAAGAAATTTGAAATTAAAAAAATAAAATCTTGTATGAATTAATAAAGGTTTCAACTCAATTATCCATTTATTAATGTTATTATGTATTATTATGTATAATCTTAACAAATATGCTTTAATCTTATTACAATGCAATATATATCAAGCAAAAATATGCTTCATAATTATGTACACTAAATTTATTGCATATATAGCCAGATATAGCACATACTGTAATTATTCCTATTCAAAATTATCTCAACTGTATTACAATTTTTTATTATGCAATTGCTCTTGTTGTGCTTGAAGTTTTAGAAATCTTTATATAATATTTTTATTTTAAAAATATATTTATTTAAGAGTTTAATTTTTAAATAAAAATTATTAAAAATTATATATATATATATATATATATATATATATTCATATTCATAATACTAATATATTATATTTGATGCAAGTAATTATTGGAGCTTTGGTTTAGTTAGCAATTGAATTTTATAATCATATATTTATAAAAAAATAAATATAATTTTATATCACAAAAAATTTAAAATTTCATTTAAAAAATAATTACTCTATGTGATATAATTACTCTTTGTGATTATAAAAATAATTACTCTATTATACTCCAATTAACATGGCTTTTTTTTGTAGCATCTGAAACTACAAAATCTATATTTAAGTATGTTGTATGGAAAAATATTTAAAAAATATTAAAACATATATTTTATTGCAATAGAGTAGTGCACTATATCTAGTATGTAACCACCTTAAATTTTAAAGCTTAATTCATATGGTGTTCTAAAACAACCTTATTTCATAACTTATAAACCATGTAAACAAACACCACTTCAAAGTTGGCATCTTTTATTATATTTTTTTATGTTTTATATTCTTCTTTATACTTAATAGCTTTTTACAAAAACTATGTCATTGAAGAATCTAATTAAAATTTAATATTTAAGTACAAAAATCATTAAAGAATCTCATACATGAAGGCTCAACAATATTTAGCAAGGTTTTTTCTTGGTTGTTTTTAACATCACCAAAAAAAAATTACTATCGCTTATGTATTGTTGGTGCTAGATAATGATATATAGTGTAGGCATAATTTAAAGTTTTTAATGATCTCTGTCCACTTCTATAATCTTATAGGGTTCTAAACTTAGGTAGACAAGAATAACTAGATTGACATAAATAGATTTATGGTACAATGTGAGTTATTGTTATTTTTTAAAAAATGTTTTAGATGAAGTCCTCTATGTCAAAGAATGGTGCAAGAAAGTAGGGATAATCTCATTAACCTATTTCAATTGCACTCAACAAGCATCATACCTTTTAGATTATTTTATGCTGATTGGTTTTAATGTGAATTTAAAGATTGGTGTAAAGATTGTTTTGCAATAAATAGTTTTTAATAAGGCCGAGACCATTACTATTTATGACAACTTTTTAACAAAATAATGCACATCAATAAGAATTATTTTGTAAGATAGTTACATTTTAAGGTCTACAACTTGCATAAAACTATCAACAATAAAAATAATACTTGCTTAAGCCAAATCAATAATAAATATCAACTTAAAAGCTTAAGTCTTGACATCCTTTGTAACAATACATACCCTAGGTATTTTGTAACATAAAAAGAAATAAAATAATGGTATATTATTACAGTCAAGTACTAAACTTTAATTATTATTATTAGCAAGTCCAAATTATTAATGGACATTTTACCGTTGATTTCTTTTCTTAAACCACAAACAACTACTGTTAATAAGACTTTGTAAAACACTTTAATAAGACATTAAAATTTACATAAAAAAACACTTTTTAGGATTTAGTACTCTTAAGGCTTCAGTCACCATTGTCTCTTGCAACAATATCATATTTATTTTATTTTATTATTTTATTCCAATTTAAATGATTTTTTTTTGTATTAAATTATTTTTAAAAACTTTGAAAGCAACAACAATACAATCTATAACTTTTTGAAGTCACCATTATTGCCTTTATTTATTATTGTCTTTCAGCATTATTTTTTTCTTCTAGCAAGTTGAATCTTTTGGTAGATTCCATTTTAGCAATTTGTGACTAGCTTCTTTATTTCTTGTTAAAATTTTATCCCTTTGTTAATGTTTTGAAAAATATTATTTTGAAAGAAAAATAATAAATCATACTACTAAAATATATATATATATATATATATATGAAAGAAAAAAATTATATCTTAAATTTTTACTTAAAATTCATACATCATATTCAATGAAAAAAAAAATGTGCATATTTTTTGAAGTTTTAATGAGTAATTATATGCTAGTCAATCACAACTAATAAATCTTTCAAATTTAGGATAATGGCAGAATGTATAAGAACAAGGTAACTACATACCAAAAATAATTGCCAATTTTTACCACAAATATTTACAAAGAGCAAGTTCTCAAAATCCACTTCCACAATGACTTCCTTATTCACTTAAAACCATAGTTGAACCAAATAGATTAGTTACTTCACATACTCCATGGTGGATAGGAGACCGTTGACGAAGGCGCGGAGACCGATGAAGAACCCCACGACCGCGGTAGATGCCCTGGTGCACTAGCTGGCCCTATGAGCGCGTCTTCATTTGGCGGTGGCGTCTTGTCTCACAAGGACGTTGCAGAAGCTTTGCTTGAATGGGCAGCAACAATCTCATCGCAGCCAGCTCCTTATGTAGAGTGTGGGTCGTTGTCTTCACCGAATTGGGTTTCTCTCGGTTATAGCGATGGCGAAGTTGAGTAGGAATTTTGGGAGTGTGTGGGTGTGTTTCATTGTTGTGAGTGCTGTTTTGTTCGTGGGGGTGGATGGGCATCGATCGAATTTGATCCGTCCGGCGACGGAGAGGGGGAAAGGCGGAGAAGATGTTGGAAGGAAGTCGGTTGCCGACGCCCATTTGATCGAAAGCCTGCCCGGAGCGCCCAAAGTGCCCTTCTCTATGCGGTCGGGGTACATCACCGTGGACGAGAAGGCCGGACGTGCCCTGTTTTTCTGGTTCGTGGAAGCGGATGTGCAGGACCCTGCCTCGGCTCCGCTGACCTTGTGGCTTAATGGAGGTTGGGCGGGTTGATTTTAAACCTCAAGGTTATTTAGCAGTCGTGAATTGTGCTTTAAGTGCAAACTTTACCCGCGTTTTGAGGTGGAGGGCATGTGTTTCAATAGGAGATGCGACTGAATTGTTAATAAGAGCCTCCCTCAATCAAATTTTCTCCGGTCTTTGAAATGCTGTTGCCATTAGAATACAATTAGACTTCATGGTTCAGGGTTGTGGCCTTCCGAGCAATGTTTACGTGGTTTTGACTTAGATTGGATGCTGTTGTTAGCCGTCCTCTCAGTATGAATATCGCTTTCCATCATTTTTCACTCTGCATGCCGTGTCAGAACTACAGAACACATGGTTGTGCAGCTATCCCTGAAAATGCTGAAACTACGTTAAATATTGTACGCTGAGGTTCCTGTGATTGTTGACCTCCCGTTATTGAAGCACAACAAAGGAGATTGATCGAAAATATTGATTATCTTGCAGGTCCTGGGTGCTCCTCGGTTGGTGGAGGAATGCTGAGTGAGCTCGGACCCTTTTATCCGACTCGTGATGGAGCTCATTTGCTACCGAATGCACATGCATGGAATAAAGGTAGTGACACTAATTATCCCTACTGCCAGTGTCTGAGGCTGGATTTTGTTTCTTCTTAGGTAACATGATGGATCGCTGTTAATATCTTTGTCACAAGGCTGGTATTTACAGTCATATCAAAGAGTTTGCTACCTAGTCACAGCTGGAAAAGTGTGGTAGGTTGAGTTATCAGATTTATCCCCTTCGGTGACTCTTTGTCCGGTCAGTGTGCTCAGTTTCACGGGGTGTTTAACCAGCTTTGCTGACATCTCGTTCTTGGATTTCTGCACAGTTTCCAACATGCTTTTTCTTGAATCTCCAGCTGGAGTGGGATTTTCTTATTCAAACACGACGACTGATTACACGACTGGTGATAAGCGGACTTGTAAGATTTTTGTGCTCTTTGCCTACTCTTTTCTTCATTTGTTTTAAGATCTTTCTATTTAATCTTCCTACGCTTTTTTGAAGATTGCCTCCACAAATTTGCCTGTGGCTTAGGCACACAATACAGCATGATGGATGGCGCATTTGGTCGCTGTCATTAGCTTGTCGTATGAACAGGCATTGATTATCAATCTGTGGTCGTATATGTATGATTTTTTAAAGATTCTACTTTAGCTGTTCAAGCCTATGCTGGCCAAGTCGAGTTCTCAGTGACCATTATTATGTACGCTCTTACTTGTGCCTACTGCCGTGGCGTTTTGTGCCCCTTTTGGTGTTTCAGCTCAAGATTCCTATGCTTTTCTGCTCCGTTTCTTTGAGCAATATCCTCAATACTCATCAAACAAGTTCTATATTTCCGGAGAAAGCTACGCAGGTAACAACGCCTTGTAAAGCATCCATTTTTAGATAGAGTCGAACAGCGTGAGAAGAACAAAGTATTTACATCCGCGATGTATGTTGGTTGCTATTTCTCGGGCTCTGAATGACTGATGAAACATCTTAGTTGCAGAGCATTCTTCCCGGCCTCTTTTAAACCGCACTCTGATATGATTGAATGAAAGTCGCGTTGCATATTTCATAATACGCCGATCTAGATTTTTGTAAACTTTTACTGAAAAAATTGGGTTGTGCAGGTCATTATGTCCCCCAGCTAGCGGCTACCATCGTGGAGGGTAACAAACTTGGTTCTAACAAGAAGATAAATCTGCAAGGAATGCTTGTATGTTTCTTCAATCTTCTCGTCTGTCATCAGTACCTCGATATCAATTGCTAGGATAGTAGGCTCTGATATTTCACACGTGTGGCATGTGACCTTCACACACTCCATCTTTTCGTCATAGTAGAACCGTGTTATTTGGCTAATAAGAAGTTTTCATTACAGGTTGGAAATGCATGGACTGACGCCAATGTAGACAACTTTGGAGCGATATTTTTCTGGTGGACTCATGCTCTTGTTTCTGATTCCACCTTCAAAGGTGTTGTGAAAAACGTGAGTGTCAACTCCCCCTTTGCCTGCTTTTGTTACATTAGCTTCCTTATTATTCTTCTCTGATACAAATTGTCTTGTGTTTGTAGTGCAATTTTTCATCTGTTGGACCTCTTCGAAGTGAGGCAGATGATCTGTGTGACAAATATGTGGATATTGCGAACAACGAACTGGCAAGTTACTGAATCTACCTACCATGGATAATTCTTCTGTTGAAAACTTGCCCCTCCCACTTCCTCCTAGGTGTGTCTGGAAGCTGGAACTATTGAAGCTTGGGTGGATGTCAATTATGTGTTGTTTTCCTTAATTGGACAGAATCATTTTGAGTAATGCTTTCACATGCATTACGTATTAGGGAGAAGTCTCATGAAAATGTTTGTCTAGTGCAGGGTAACATCAACATATATGAAATCTACGCAGACATTTGTGTATCTGCTCAAGCTCAGGCTGAAACTCGTCATTTTGGCAAGCAGGTAACGTATTTACAGCCTGAAATGTTGTGACATGCTGTCGTGTTGTTCACTGAAGTTGTAACCACGTTTGATTAAGCAATGTACTGAGTGGATTGATTTGACGACTCCTCATTTTCTGATTTCCTGTCCCAATGGACGGAAACTGTGAATCTGAATGATATTTGTTCTAGCATGTTTTGAACTGACGAAACTTATTGATTGGTCGGCAGTTAAGTCGCACCCGATTCGGTGGACTCTCCACTCGACCTCTGATGAAGGACTCATACGATCCATGTGTTGATGATGAGGTAAGTATTCTTATGTTGGTCTTCATCATTATCCGCCTAGTCCATGGCAAAAGATCATTGTGCGTTAGGATGTTGAACTAATGCTGTCAGTATGTGTTGGACCGGGAGCAAAGTCATATTAATTGGTCGCATTATTCGTTGGATGAATTGCGTTGTTTCCGTTACGTCGGAGCAAGCGCCTGATTCTGCAATCTCTAGATTCCACTTGAATCGAGCCATCATTGTTATGTAGTGTCTCGTTTAGGTTTCGTGGCACAACACGAGTGTGCTCTTATCAATGAGTTATTTGCGTTGCAGGTGGAGGTTTACTTGAACAGGCCAGAGGTGCAGGAAGCCTTGCATGCCAACACCACTCATCTGCCATGGCGATGGACTGACTGCAGGTTATTTTCGGTGCTATTTGTTTTGTTTTTTTCCTGTTATGAGGTACCTCTAAGGTTCATTATGATTGGCCTGTAAATTGAAATCTAGGTCGATTTTGGATGCCGAATGAGGGTTTATTGACGGCAGTGTGTTCTGTCGTCGCAGTGAGATTGTGGACTATTCGTACGACGACCTTCTGTCAAGCGTCCTTCCGGTTTATCACACTCTACTGGAGTCCAATATTAAAATATTGGTCTTCAGGTACGTATTTCTCATCCCTTTGTGGCACTGTGAACAAAGTTTGATTGGCGAATCTCAGTCACTGTCTAAGTTGTCGACAGAAACACACCTCTCTTTCATGTGAACGGTGTGCATGTGTGGATCCCTAATCTCATGGCTTTCTTGTACCCAGTGGCGATGTGGATGCTATTGTTCCTGTGACTGGCACCCGCACTTGGCTAAACTTGTTGCCACTGAACATCACCGAGGGTTGGAGACCATGGACTGTCGATAATCAGGTATGAATCTCTTCTCCTGGAATGGTGCGTTTATCGTGGTTCATAAATTCGAGCATTGTGCATATCTATGGGCACTGGATTAGTCTACTTGTAATGTGCTATGCTGCCAACATTCGCGTTGTTCTGGATGCTTTGAGTTCATCATTATGACACATAGAAATTATGCCTTCTGAAGCTCTGCTGTTCGTCTGTGATGAATCACACCTTGACTAAAAGGTTCAGTACACCCAGCATTACACCTCAAGGAGGCAATCTGATTCTTCATGGCTTTTCCGTCTGTAGGTTGGAGGCTATGTCACTAAGTACGATAAGCTTACATTTTCCACAGTTAGAGGTGCTGGTCATATGGTGCCTTATACACAACCAGCTCGTGCTCTACACTTGTTCCAGTCCTTCATCAACAACACGCCCTTGTAGATTCTATGTTGTACAAACTCTAGAAAAATGTAGTCGGTGCTGCCACATCTATTGCGCGCCTCCCGTTGTAAGCCGCAGTCATGGCACGTGGGTGGACAAGGATGTATATGCTGATGCTAAAATTTAGCTAGTGGGAAGCAACTTATTTCCGTCACTCTTGGCTGTGAAAAGCAAATTTTCTTATAATTGGACCTTTTTCATGTAAAGCTTGGCTTGGCTTGATGTTGCGTGATTGTTTTGTGCAAATCTTTCTTGGGTTTTTATGGCTTGTATTGTAACAATGATGTATGTATCTTAGCTATTTTTACTTGTTTTCCACGTTTCCCTTTGCATTTCAGCTACTGTTGAGAGTGCCATTTGAGTGATTTGAGTGTGCGCACAGTCATCTGTAATACAGAGTTATTTAAATATGCAACCACCTTTCACGCAAAGCTCCTGCTGTTTCCAGTGTTAATGCCCCAATAACGACCGTTTCAATAGTGAAAAAGTAACAATATCAATAACTACAAGAGAAAAATGCTTCTCGGTGGAGTAATTTCTCATCGGGCAACCAGAAACCCAAAGCGGGCTGACAGCTGGCAGTTTGCGTGGCTTTCGCCTTCCTTACATCTGCATCCAGCGTGCGCGTCGCGGACTTCGTTCTCCTTGGACAACATTCACTCTATTCCCTCCCTTATTCCTTACTTCTCCACTCGATCCTGCTGGCTTAGATCTGTTCTTCGCAGGACACAGCTCTCACTTTCAGTCTTCTTCACTTTTCTCGATCCCCAGTTTTTTTTCCTGTTGCTGCTACGTCCTGAATCAATACCGGCGCCATGTCGACCTCTGCTGTGTTCAACGGAGATGAGGTCGCTCCCTTCTTCGGCTTCATTGGAGCTGCAGCTGCTCTCGTCTTTTCATGTATGGACTCACCCGCCACTGATCTAGCTCAGAATTGTTTCGTTTACTAGTGGGTTTCTCTTCATTGGGGTCTGGTTAGGGATAGTCGTAAGTAATCTCTAATCTACTAGAGACACACAATAACCTATCTTTAGGGTATCGAGAATCCCTATTAATTTTAGCTTTGTGGATTGTTAGCAGTGTTTTGAGGACATGTTGTAGAGATTTTTCATTAGGATTTGATGTAATTAAATGATTTCTGGGTGGGCGTGGGGGTGATGGATTGTTCTGTGTACGCGTCTGCGTGGGTGAGATGTGCATGCCTTGTGTTGTAAGATGATTGTTTAATTATGCTTGGTCTAGGGTAGTGCTTTCTTCTTTGCTGTTGGGTGAGGTAGCAGAAAGGGTATACTGCGGAAACGCGTGCCGACTCTGTTGGAAGGGTTGAGATTTGCAAGCGCGATTCCTGATTTATTCATCTTATTTAAGTTATGTTGTAGAATTTTCAGTTCAGGGTTTTCTTCATTATTTCAATACAAGCAGTATGTGCCCATTCGAATTGAGTAATGACAATTCGATGATTCCTGCTAGTGAGTTAACTAGCCGTTGATTGGGTGCCTGATTGCTGCATTTTTCACGATATGAGTGAGGCATTTTGTGACGAATTAGTCAATACTGTCTGGATTTGCCAATAGAGGGTTGCGTATGTAGCTGGAAGGCAAGGAAAATTTACGCCAAGCATTTCTCCGTGAACGGTGATGTTGGGCACTTAAGCTTCAATTTCCTCATCTTGGGTGCGACTTCGAAAGTCCTGGACATGAACTAAATGGTGAATGTTATTGCGGCAGGCATGGGCGCTGCGTATGGAACAGCCAAGAGTGGAGTGGGAGTGGCATCCATGGGTGTGATGCGGCCCGAGCTCGTGATGAAGTCGATCGTGCCAGTGGTCATGGCTGGAGTGTTGGGTATCTACGGGCTGATTATTGCCGTGATCATTAGTACCGGAATCAACCCAAAGTCGAAGCCCTACTACGTGTTCGACGGCTACGCGCACCTTTCATCCGGATTGTCTTGTGGGTTGGCTGGTCTATCGGCAGGCATGGCCATTGGTATCGTTGGAGATGCTGGTGTTAGGTACTTGACAAGGCCTTGCAATGTGGTGATGTACTGGAATACGTACTGAAGTTGGAGTCAAAAGTCTATTCCAACTTGTATTCAATTCGTATAGGTTTTACGTTCATGTACATGAGATCTTAGAATGCAGAGTTGATGCCGTTTATTGTGCATGTCCTTGTTAACTTGAAGGATGGGGTCGTATGCAGGGCCAATGCGCAACAGCCCAAGCTGTTTGTAGGAATGATCCTGATTCTGATTTTCGCCGAGGCGCTGGCTTTATACGGACTTATCGTGGGTATCATTCTGTCTTCCCGAGCTGGCCAATCACGAGCTGACTAAGATAGCACCAGTATAGTATACTTTTCGGTTTATAAGATCGATATGGGTAGTATAAGAGACTCCTCTGAGCAGAGGCAGGCGGAGGTGGGTAGAGGATTCCCAACATCTACTGCTTTCGATTGATCACAATGCTTGATTGTGAAAAGCAGTTGAGCGTCATAGTTTCAAGTACTGAGATCAAGATAAGTAGAGAATCATACGCTTCGATAGGTGGGAACGCTATGCAATGTCATTGCCGTTGAATTTAAAAGCTGCAACAAAGACGGAGTGAATCAAATTTTCAGAACCCACACCATATATTGGACACGGTGGACTTAATTTGGGTGTAGCATTCACAACCCACGTGACCGAATTCTTCAAATCTGGATTGTCATCACAGCATTGATCCACAACCTCAATAGACCACGGACTGATCGTGTGACTTTGTAAACCTATCAACTGTAATCGCCAGCCGTAGACTTTGCTCGTGTTCTGTGCGTCTGCTTTGAAGATGGCAGGAACGAGGAACTCGTGAATTGTAGGCGCGGTATCAACGGTCTCTAGCATCTATACCTCAGTGATGTGTTCGGAGGTGGCGTTGAATCCCAAATCAAAAGTAGACCTCTCGTCTTCTCGAGTGCTTTTTTAACAGAACTTTCACCACCTCCTCCGCCACGGCCTCAGCGCCGGCTGCTCCGTGCTGGCAAGTGCCCACGCAAAGCCGTTTCTCCGAAATCCCACGTTGCACTGCCATGCTCGGATCTGCGTTTCTCTTGCTACCTCATTCGCCGCGGCTTTGAGCGCCGCTGGGGGATGGTCCTTCACGTTTGTTACAGATCCAGCACAGACGGCGTCGCAGATGAATGGTTTTTGGATGAACTGTTTCAGGATTCGTCTGGATGGATGACTTCGTGAACAAACTTGGGACTGTCCATGATTAGTGACTTTTTATATAAGATTTGAAGTTACGTGGCAAACATGATTTCCAAAATTTGTCTTTGTCTTCAAGGTTCAATATAATAACTGTGCACAATTATTTTGTAAACGAAGGTATGGTTTATATCATGTATGTAGATATGAATTGTATCAAACAGTCAATCAATCAACTTGTGGGCAACAGGTCATGTGAGACCAAAAATTCACCATGTGTCTCATTGGGTCTTTTTCAGCACTAAGTCTTCAACACATTTTCTTAATTTTATATAAAGTTATTATTATGATTTAATATTATTACCTATTATTAACTATTATTAACTATTATTACAAATCTCGAGTATATCCATTTTTATTTATGATTTGTTTCAGGATTACATTAGGTGTGTGTGTTTTTTTTTAAATTTTATATGGTGGAGCATTCGTAGGCCTGATGGAGAGGACTGTTTTAAGATGATGTTTGCAACAGAAAAGGACGCCATGGTGGATAGTAGTACCACCAAGCAAGCAAGAATTGCTATCAAGCATATCTTCGTCTTGTGCCATACTTGAAAAGATCTTGTGACGTTGTGCAAAACTAAGCGTGTGAGACAAGAAGTTCACAGTCTAGTTCGATTGCCATGTGGAGAACACAATGTCAGCCTCTAATTTGCTATCATGACCACTTTGTGTTGAAAAGTGTGGGTAGCGTCTTTCATATGTGCAATATTCTCCTCTGCAGATGGGACACATGTTCCAGTTGTGGCCAGACCGTCGCCGCTACTCTAGTTGTGGAAAGAGGTTGTAGGTGCTCTTTTGATGCGTGCAATGTGACAGGGACATAGGCATATCCTGTCGATTTGTCATCTCTCTTCCAAGCTTCAAGCTATGGTATGAGTTCATTGATTCTCGAAACAGTTGGGATTCGGTTGCAGTGTACTGAAGATGGCGATGGAGTGCCTGTTTCTTTCCTCAACCTTCTTCATTCTCACATATGATAGATAATCAGAAATTACATTTAGTTGTAGCTGATTCGCGTCTGGCTCTTTCAAAGACCGGAAAAAGCGCAGTAGTGGACATTGCAAGCTTACAGCCACAATCCGAGGAAGCCTGCGTTGCAAGCACAGCGATGTAATGAGTACTGGACTGCGTCCCGTTGTAGAGATGTCAGAGTTTTGGCAGCGAAGAGGATTGGTGGAGCGGAATAGATACTCAAGCCGAACGTCATGTGGTACCACGCTGAGTGTCGAGAAGTGGAAGGAGCTCGTTTTTCACTTCAAAGTGTATGCTCAACCACACCATGATCAATTGGGCGAGGCAAGCTACTTTTTAAAGGACCTCGACACAGCGAAGACTTCGTGCTCAGGTTTCCCAAAGCTGCAGTCGATGAGGACGTTTACAAGCTCTGTGTCAGTAATAATCTCGAAGCTCCCAAGTCCCAAACAAATTTCTTTAACATCGCAGCCCCATTGGCTTGGAAAGAAACTAGGAAATGTAAACTTTCTACGAATTTTAAGGACGGTATACCATACCCCAACAAGATCACTGTGCAAGAGAGGCTCTTCTCAAAAGGATACAAAATTTGTAGCAAATGGATTCATGAAGTCCAGTAACGGGTGCTCCAGCGTTTGAGGAACACCAACAATGCAGGATGATGGAATCTATGACTCAGAGAGCCTCTGCATAACAAAATGGCAAGGGCTGTGTCCACGAAGGCCTTTTAAAATCGACATCAGATGTTCATATCGATAGATTTAATCTTTGCCCGTGTAGTTTTGGCAAGTACATTGTCGTTTCTGCACATTATCATCATATATTTGGGGAGCAGACAAAGACCTCAAACCTGTTAGTAGACCTAGTAGCATGCAAATTGTGTATAAAACAGCTTGGAGCCGATGGGTACATAGGGTGGAAACATTTGCTACCGCTCAGGCTACGATACTCAATTTCGTCAGGTGAAATAGCTCCTTTCAACTTGAACACAAGCAACAGTTTTTAGGTGTAGGTCTGGCGAAGTTCAAGACACCCTATTAGGTTTCGAAGACTAGTAGGTAAGTCTCATGCGATGCATCCATGGTGCCAAGCCATATTTTTAAATTGTGATGGTCATGACAGTCACATAGGAATTGTTGTGGGGCTCCAATATTAGCTGTACCTAATCCCAGGCGTAAGATCGTTACTTTGGACCTCAACAGTTGGGTTTCTACGTGTCTGAACTACGTCTAAAATTCTAGACCAACTTCGCGTGCGGCATCTGCAAACGCCTTGATACGCCCCTTGTAGAAATAATCTTGTCTATCAAAAGCCACCTTACTGATCCCCTTCTCCATGCACAGCTTCCCAATGGTTTCTCCAACTTTTTTTGCAGTATCCTGCAAAGACAATTTTGCTATTGAGCTATGGCTGACATCTTTGAGTATTCTTAGTTTATCATGAAGTTTCTAGCATGATAATGACATTTGAAAATGTATACAACTCTGAACAGTTACATTGTAGGCAAGCTTGATGGAACAAGATCAAGGACCAAAAAAAGCACTCCAGTGAATAAAAGGGACCAAAAGAACTTTCCAGAACGGAAAAGAGGGAATCACCATGGTAGGGTCTGCGGTGTCATCGATGGACTCACGAATCTCTCTGCTAAGAGTGGAGGATGCAACCAGGATTTGCTTCTTTGTGTCGTCAATAACTTGAGCGTAGAGGTGATCGTTGGAACGGAAGATAGTCAATCGAGGCTTTTCGGTGGTACCGTTTAGCTGCACACAACATCCCAAACACATTCACAATGAGGCTCTAAAAAGGTCCAGGTTTTACAAGACTTATACCCACTTTGAAGTTTTAAGATAAATGAGCACGAGAACCAACTAAAAACAAAAAAAACCGCAACCTTGTCCATTTCATCATGGGTTAGTGCCAGTGATGCATGTCATACTATTCCGTCTCTTCTAAATTGGGTTGAGAGTTTTCCTTAGCCCTTGTTACCTTACCTTCTTCCTCATTCGCCTTTCACGTACTTTGGCTTTTTCTGTCTTAGTTGGTTGTCTTCCTCCTTTCTTAGCCTCTATCGTCAATGTCTCCCGCAAGCCAGCTACAAGAATTTATCCACGATTCAGGAAACGGAAATGCTTGTCTCCAAGAAGAGCAAGTTGCGCACAATGAGCCACTAGGTTTTGATCAAATTTTCAACTCCTACAATGACTCACTTATAAGAAAAAACAAACCCCAGTACACTGTCCTACTATCCCTCGATCCCATGAAGATTAAACTAAACCATCGAATTCAAGCCAGAACAGTCAACCTCTACCACGAAGAAAACGCACCTGAGCGAGTGGACGACGGCACAGAAAGGCAGAGAGAAGAGCTGGTGACCATGCCATCGAATTCCCTGAAAGGAGACCCTTGCAGCGACAGCGGTACCATGCACGCCCTAGCTCCCATCATTACCAACACCGCTTGAGTAATCGAGATCAGCTGTTTGATCAAAACGATTCATATGCGTCCATTCGCTGCGCACAGTCTCCACAGGATTGCCCTCCAGAACTAAAGATAAGCGCTGTCGCGAAACTGACAAGCGCTCCAGCCTTCACACCTCCATCCATGAAATTCAACAACGATTTAAGAAAATGGGTTGCACCTCACGAGGCATATCGAGGAATATGCAACACCCTTGTTGTACCCTTATCGAACCTGGCAGCGAAAGGTACACAGTCCCAACCCCACAGCCGCCATCCATCGTCGCACCGGCACAACCACAACAATCTGGAGCCCATGGACACACTTGCAAGCACCAGAAAAAGCGAAGTTTCTCCCAGAGCCCAGTTCTCGACGTCACCCTAATGCAAAATCTTCAATTTTTTAGTCCACCATCGATCAAAACACAGTGCCTGCCATACCCAATTCTCGATCAGACTGCAACATGACAACAGATTCCATCGCCGACCTAAACAGAAATCCGACCTAAGAATTACCTTTGTTCTTGTACACGAAGCTTGAAGGCTCACAAATCACAAACACTGCAAATTCTTTGATTGGCATAGTTGAGTGAATTTACAGCATAATTATTATTAGTACACAGTAAGTAAATGAATTCTAGAAGTAAGCCACAATATATGCTAAATACCAAGATTAAGTATGAATTTATAATGTAAAACTTGCTTCAGGGAAATGGTTTTGCTAAGGGTTTAAGCTTCTCTAGTGTGGCTTGTGAAAGTGTGGAATGTGTTTGTTGCAAGGAAGGAAATATGTGAACATGTAAAAATGTGTAATGAAGAAAATAACTTTGAAAAATATATCATTAGCAGTAGTATGGACTTTGTGTGTTTATTGTCGGATGTGGATCAAAAGACTTTTTTTTTCTTTTTTTTTTCAAAACTATTGGCTGTAAAAATGGTTGATTGGAATACTTGGTAGGTAACATTCAAGTATTTTGGGTGGAATGGTAACTTGTTGTTGGGATGGTTTGCTTGAGTATATAAATATTCAAATAAACATTTTTAAAAAATGAATGTGAAACATTTGTTTTTTAGAAATTTAATAATATGTTTATTAATAAGGTAACATTTGAATATATATATATATATATATATATATAATTGTCCCCTTGCTAATCAATATCATTTGTTGCAAAAAAATTGTTAATTATTTAAGATTATTAATTATAAGATTATTTTTTTAAATTAATTTTTTAATTTTAACTTATCATTTTAATTAATTAATTAATTTTTAGTAGAGGATATCCACCATTCAATTTTTAGATAAAAAGTATAAAAAGACAACCATATTCTCTAGAAAAAAGCATCAACTCAACACTTTAATCTTCTACTAATCTAATCCTTTCTTCCTCTCTCTCCTACTTTTCTTCTCTATCCCTCTCTTCTACCTCTCTTCTACCATGCCTCCTCCATCAACCTTGATACATATTATTGCCTACAAGGTTTTGCGGAAGTTACAACAATAACTTTGGATTGTAGAACATCAACAAACATTAGATAGTTGGACTATATAAGTACTTATTTTTGTTAATTAATAAAATTTAATGAAAATCAATTAAATTTTAGATATCATAGATTACTAGTTATGAACTATAGAATATAGTCATTTTCTAAAATTTTGATTAATTATTAGGAGTTATTATTTTTTGGAGAATTAATTATTAGAAGAATATATATATATATATATATATATATATATATTCTATTTTTAAATTAGAATAGATATAAAAATTAGAATTAGTTATTATTTATTATATTGTTTGTCTTCTAAAAATTATTTAAGGTCTTTGTTCCTTATTTCTTGTTTATAAATTGTTTGTAAATCACTAGATTCTATTATTTTAATCATTTTAAAACTAAAAAAATTAATTACAACATGTTTTATCTATCAAGATTTTAAATATTAAATAGGATTCAAAATCTATTTTTATACAATTTATTAATATTTACTATCTTGATAGCTAAAACATATTGTAATCAATTGTTTTGAATCCTATTTAATATCTATATCTATATATATATATATATATATATAAATGAATATAGATATAGTGATAAAAACTTCTATTATATTTTATGTAATTATATCCTATAATTCTCAAAATACGTCAACTTCTACAAGAATATATATATTTTATAATATAATATATTTGAATTAACAAAATAGATCTTGTAGTGGCCATAAAAAATTTCAATTTAAATATAATAGCTCTCAACACAAATAATACAAAGATGAATTTAACATTTGAACAATATAAAATCTAATAATATAAGCCACATCTTCTTTTAAAACAAGCCATTAGTTTTTAGGTCAACTAATAAAATATCATAATTTTTTTATATATGTTGTTAATCATGTATATTTGTTATCAGAATCATTTTGATCATAAATTTTTAATATTAATTACTATAAAATTGATAAAATACTAATATTAATATCTTATTTTTTTCTTTAATTCATTATATCTAATTGAATAGTTTAGTTTTGTTGTCAAGTAACTCAAGCATTATATATCCAATATTTGTAATAAAAGTTTTCATACCAAAATTTTATTTTTTTAATCTATATTATAACAATAATGATAAATAATTTATATTTTGTCTAATACTTTGACAAAAATATCAATATCTTGTTTTATTATAATTTATGTAATACATAATTATATTTTATAAATTTAACTACTACTATCTTATCTTCTACTCTTTTTATTTGTTACCTTATATTTAATATGATGGTAACAAAAGAAATTATCTAAATATTGATTAATTTTAATTTTTTACAAATTTTAAAAAAAGTGATAGATTACCAAAAAAAATAATAATATATAGAATATTAATTTAGTATAAAATAATAGCTAAGAACTTACAAAATAGAACAAATACATAATAAATTATACCATAGTTTTTTAGTTAACTAGAACATGTTATTAAAAATTTATAAGATTCAAATTATATTTTTTTTAAAAAACAGCTAAAATAAAATAATATTATAGTTTAATTTTATAAATAACTAAAAATACTTTAAGATAAACTATTGAATCTAGAAAACTTTAGTAGGTCCTAATTTAACAATAAAATTATATAATTGTTTTATTTTCTTAGAAAATTCTAACTATGTCTTTTTAAGATTTGATGTAATATATCTTTTATAAGTAAAAAAAATATTTTTATTATTAAAAATAATAATCTTTACCACTATACTTAAAAGATACAAATAATAAAAAAATAATAAAAAAATAAAAACAAAGTAATGCAAATACAAATATATAGGAGTAACTATGCATTTTTAAAATTTTTTTTGTTTCTTTTCCAGCTTTAAGATTCAATTTTGTATTAAGATAATATTCTTAAAACACAATACGGTATAAGAAATGAATACAAAACAAATACTAGAGCAAGTATCACAATCACCTCCTTAAGTAGTTAATACCAAAAAATTTAGCTTGAATTATTTTTTGGCTTAAATTAATTTTAACAATATTTTTACTTAAGGGTATTCTAAGATAAATAATGATAAAAGTTAATTAATTCCTTTGAAGGTTGATTTCGGCCAATATTAAGTTTTATAGACATAATTTTGTTTTAAAAAAACTTGTCAAAAAACAAAAAAATTATATACAAATAAGAAATCATAAAAAAAAACTTTTAAAGTATATATTTATAAATAAAAGATATTAGAATAGCTATTTTAAAGTACAAATAAACTAAAAACTCTTAAATAAAGACTAAAAAATAAGAAAAATATTAATAAGATTAAAATTGATTTGGTCTTTTATATCTATATGTATTAGTTATCAATAAGGTTATTTAAAAGTTTCTTAAGAATCACAAGACTTGTAGAATAAGTTTGAAAGTTGTAGGATTCTTTTATAGTATCTTTTTAAATCTTTATGACTTTTAAAAGAAGTTAGTGAATCACATTATAAATCTCAAGACACTTATAGATCCAAATTGTATTTAAAAAGTGTCAACAATGTATCCTAAAGAAGATATTATCTACCAAGCTTATTTATATTCACTTATGTAATAGAAGTGATTATTATTATTATTATTATTTTCTTTATATAGAAATTAAATAGTGAAGGATTAGTTTTCAAATTGTTTCATAAGTAGATAAGTTTAAGATGCATCAAATATTTTTTATTATGAACATTGGTTTAGGTTTTGTACAAAGTTCATTAATATATACTTTGACTCATTAATAATATTTTATATCCAAATAAAAAGACACCTAATTATTTTATTATTATTAAATGTTTTATAATTAACTACAAATAAAACATTAAGGATTTCATCAAAAAAAGTACTAATACCTAGAAATATTACTAAACATCAAAAGTATCTTTTAAGATTGAAGTATTAAATATATTATATCTTCCTATTTAGTTGACAAAAAATATATCTTTTTTAAGGATCTTTATTTTAATTTTGACACTATGTAGATTGTAACAACTTAAATGGTTTATTTAATTTTAAAAAAATAATAGTTTATATATACGTGGTTGTGGTTATATAGTTTTAAAAAACTTAACATTGTCATGAATATCTAAACCATGTAAGTAAATAGAAGAAAACTAAAGAAAATAAAAATATATTGGATAGATAACATCTTCATGGTAAAATATTGCAAAAAAATTTATTGATTTATTTATTTATTTATACATTCAAATCCACATATTAAGAAGATATATATATATACACACACACACACACACACACACATATATATATATATATAAAAATTTGTAGTGGCACAAAGAAGTTTAATTATTTTAAATAAAAAATATAAATTTAAAAATTAATATAAAATATGATTTTAAATCTAATATTAATTTTTTGAAATAATATTTTTTAATCTATATTTTTTATTATATAATATCTTAGAGAAACTTTTAGTTTAATATTTTAACAACAATCATTGAATTTTATATACTCTTAAAGATGTTTATATAGAATAGTATAAAAAAACACATACTTTAAAAAATATATCAATTTAAATTAAATAGATATAGTTTTTATTTGATATGTTGAATTAAATATTATTTTAGTTAATACAATATTTTAAAATAAAAATCAAAAATTTATAAAGCATTGAAAAATTATATTTTATAATTTTATAATTTTAATAGAATTTTAATATAAAATAAATTTTATTATTTTTATAATATATTAGAAACTATTAGCCTTTAACCTTAAATATAATTAATAAAAAATTACCTTTTGTCATAAAAAAGAAAAAAAAATAGAAGAATATTTATATTACAAAGATATATATATATATATATATATATATATATATAAATATAATTTATTTGATTTCAACTTAGATTTTATGCTTAAAGAATCACCTTTATTTTGATATTATGCTCATAGAATCACCTTTATTTTGGTTTTATGCTGATTTTTAGTCTATATAATTTACACAAAATTATCTAAAGTAAAGTACAAAACAAAATACAATTTGATATAACTACTAAAATTTACAAGATCCAAGTATAATTTTTTGTTCTGTTTTGTTTTGTTTTTCTTAAAAACTTAAAACCTTATAATATTTTATATATAAGATTCAATGTTTATTAGATTTTTTATTTTTTTATTTTTTGCAACCAACATGGATATATTACACTTTTAAAAAAAATTAATACTTACCATTAATTTACTACTTAGAATTACCTTTTGTTGATAGTAGTACAATTGCAAACTTCTAGGCTGCCAAATTACTTTGCAAACTAATTAAGTATTTGGACATCAATCAAAGTTTATTGACTATTTTAATTATTTTTATATTTTTATTAATGATGCTATATATTTTTATTTTAAACTTATAACATAAATTTTCTAAAACAAGACTCTTATATATATATATATATATATATATATATATATTAATATTAAATATATATATTTTTATAATTTATTTTCTAATACTAATAAGGTAGCAAATATATATTTTAAATTTTTTGATAGGCATTTTATTAAATATTCATTTTGTATTGATGTTTTTGTTTTAATTTTATTATAAATTTATGTTATAAGTTTTTTAAAAAAATTTCTTTAAAAAATATAAATTAAAATTAAAAATATAATTTATAAAAATAAAGTATCATATATATATATATATATATATATATATATGCACACACACACAATAAAAAAAAACCAATATGGTTTAGTTTTCTAAAACTACTAATAAAATACAAAGATTTTATACAAAGATTCATAAATCTATTAGTTTAAATTAAACTACTTAAAAATTAATATAGGAATATTTTAAATAAATAAATAAATTCTAAAATTGAAACATAAATATTTTTGTATGTACAAAAACCATCATTTTATTTAACATTTAATATATTTGAACTGATATATTCCACACCTACTTACTAATTAATCTACAAAGTTATAAATTTCACATGATAATCCTATTGTTAAACACAAAGCGTTATTATATTTTTAAGAAGTTCAAAAAAAGTATCCAACATTAAAATAAAATCTTCATCAAGAAATTGCAAGAACAATAGTACATTTAATGTTTGATGATTTCATTGCAACAATAGTACATTTAATGTATATATTGCAACAATGAAATCATCAAACATAAATACCTTGAAACTTGAATACCTTGAAACTTTAAATTTCGCTCTCTAAAAATTATCAACCCATGAAACAAATTACAAAGAAAGCTCCATTACAGCACACACGATTTCTTAAGTTTATTAATTTTTTTAATGCTCGACAAAGATATGTGGGGCTTGAATAAACAAAGCGTTGGTCACAAAAACAAAGCATCAATCCATCCAATACACGCACAGTTGTTCTGTATTTGCATATGTCCCAATTTCAGGTCTCATGATCATCACGAACAGAATATTTCTATGGCACAATAAAATTCTACGGAAAGAGTAGATTCAAGGGGAGGAGGTGAACGAATGAAGGCAGGTGCTAGAAAAGCATCCATCCACGGTGGTGCGAAGCCCCGGACCTAAAGCTGGAGCGACGGAGCCCCCGGCCCTGACACCATGACCTGGGCCTCAGTTCCGGTGTCAGAAAACCCGTCAAATCTGTCCTCCTACTGCTTGATTTACCTCGCAAAACTTGCATCATCTCCGCATCTTTCTTCCGACTTCAAAACGCGCCATTCCGTGGACATTTTGGTAAGAAACTCATCTGTAGCAGCCCCTGTTGCGTTCAGGAATTTCTCGCTTCTGTCATTTGGCAGTGGTGACACGGATAATTGCAGGGAGGTTTGTTGTGATATTAGCTATCAGGTGTGTGTAATGAGCTCGCAATGAAAGAGTCGATTTGCAATGGGCTCGTTTAGGAGCGTTTCTTTTCGGTTGCGTGGAATCTGATGGTACCTCGCTGGGTCAAGTATGTGGAGGTTAGTTCGCTTAAACGATTTGCAATGAAGATGTCGATGTTGGGAGAGATTGCTACAACTAGATTTTGTCTGACATAACGTTCCGTTCAATTTTGCGTTACCTCCATTGCACAAAACTCGTAGAAATCGGTTTTCGGGAATGGCGTCGGATTGATGTTTCTGACCATCTTCCATTCGGAAGACGTTTGGGCCAAAGTGTCTTGTTCTTAATTATTTAACCGCTGCTGTGTGCATTGGTTCTTACTACGTGCTTGCATCTTCCCTAAAATTTGTCTGTCAATGTTGCAGGAAGGTGTAATTTATCGTTATGTTGCCGGAAATGTTTCTTTTGAACGCGAGTCCATGGTGAACACCGTAGTCCTCGTCCCACATTTTGATAAACCTCAAACCCTAATTGGCTATGGAAAGAGTTAGGTCTTCCATTGCACCGTTTTGGTGCAATTGTTTGGATTCTTATCCGAGGTTTTCGAAAACTGTTGGCTGGGTGTTCGTTGCGAATGTGAAGTGGTTGACTGAGTGGAGCAGGGGATGGATGCTTTAGCTTTATGGCAAAAGTTAGCGATGCATGTGGAGGAGCGGAATTTGGTGGATAATCAGGGTGTTGGAAGGAGTCAGCCGAGGCTAAAAGAAGCTGAAGTAGCATGCGGGGGGCGTGTTTGAGTAAAAGATTCCGTCGTGCATGCAAGTCTATGACCACGGGGCGTGCTGTTGGCAGGTATGGATCGGAATGTTGCATAGTTTTTGTGCTTCGAAGAAGCGATGGAGGAACATGAGTCTGGGGATAGGTCAGATACAATTGTGTCTGCACAAATGGCCCCCGGCATCTCTTCATCTCCTCCCATTCCTATCACCTCCATATTGGACGCACATCACGTGCCTCTTACAAAACTCTCTACTCCTGATATTGAGTACAAGAATGATTCGGCTATTTCGTTCTCCGAGGTGCAAGATCAAGTCACTTCCGTGGTTGAATCGTCGAAAATACTTGACGAAGGTTCAGGAAAAGGAAGGGTCTTGTTAGCTGAGGAGGTTAACGCCGATGACAAAGTTGTCGAGGACTGCATGCATGCCAACGTGGGTATGGATGAGAGATCAGCAGAAATAGCAACAGATTCGATAGACATCTTGCAAGAAACCATTGGCTTGGATAACGGAGTCACTGGGGAAAAAAGGGAAGATGCTCAGGATCTGGATTTAGCGCCAGAGGACTCTTTAGATGACGACCAACCATTGTATATGATGTTGAAGAAGGAGAAGTTGAGAAAGCATGGCTCCGGAATGGTTGTTGGTAGAAGGGCGACGGAGGAGTCGAGTTGTTTTCCTCCGGGTGTTCTCTGCTCTTCGTTGAGTTCGCCAGGAACCGGAAAAGTGAAATCGTCTTGTAGTTTGTCCAAAGCAGAGTTGGTTGACGAGATCGCTAAGAAAGTTGGACACGGTGACGGGGCTGTGAAGGGTGGTACATTGAGGAGTCGTCATAATAGCGGGCTTCAGAGGAGAAATAGGAAAGGGAGCATGGAATTGTGGAAGGCTCCTCGACAAGCGAAGAAGCGCAGGTATTTTTTGTTTATTTTTTAGTTTTTGTTTATTTTCTTTTGGTAATCTGGATTAGGAAGTTGCGGTTGATACTCTATTTGTGCGTGCTGTATCATTTCAGTTGTGCCCTCTTCCATCTGTGTGTTTGTGGCCAGCACCTCACACAATGTCTGAAAAAACAGAAGGTTCTCATTGTCGCTGCGAAGTCTCAAAAGGGTTCGACTGCTTGTAAGGGATGCTCGTGGCTTCCTTCACTGTTTAATGGCTTTTGAGGGTTAAGTCTTATGGTCTGTATTGCAGGAGTGGTGCATGTGAAGTGGAGGCAATTTGTTTCCGTCACTCACAAACTCTCCTGTAAGTGCTGATTTGTTAGGCACGATGATATGGCGTACGAGGGCGATATGGAGTGGGATGTGATAATGGGAGTGGCAGAGGCTCCATCCGATTGGAATTGGTACTCTGAAAAAGACAGACTGAATAGAGGGCGCAGCAAGGGTAGTTTGGCGTTTTCCTCTCACGGTCTGATATTTCCTGGGGAAGCTGCGGCGGTTGCAGCGGGTTTGCGAGCCCGGACTCTGAGTGGGGCAGAAAGGATCTGCTTCAAGGATGCTTTGAAACGACGTGGGGGCCTTCAAGAGTATCTGGAATGCAGGTCTGGTTTCAGTCTTATGCTAAGTGGAGGAGCCTAGGCTTTATCGGCGGCGCACTGTCTCGTAGTTTTGATGAGTTGGGAAGGCTTGGTCACGGTGTAGAGGTGTGGATGAGCGGGAGTTTTGATGTGGGGAGGTGGATCGAGTAAGTGATTCCCTTAAGATGATTTGGCTGGCTTGTTCTGAAGATTGTGGAATGGCGGTTTCTGACAGGAACTTAGTGTTGGGGATGTGGGAGAAGGACGTACAGCATTTATTGATGGTGACGGACTGCGGCATATCGGAAGAACCATCGATGGGGGAGCCAGCTCGAGCTAGTCTGGTTCGTGGGATATACAGGTTTCTGGACTACCATGTAAGTGTGGCGTGAATGCCGGAGCATGATATGATTTAGCCGAACGTAAGAAAAATTGCTGTAGTGCGAGGCAGTGGTGCAAGAGGCTATGCGATTTCCTGTGCTAAGCTTGTGTACATTACCTCTGGTTGCTTTTTCATTGTTTTTAATTCTTAACAATTAGGTTAGGCATTGTAAATGTGATGTGCGAGGAGGAAGCCTATCCTCATCATGTTCCAGAGACTACTTCATTTCATTTCGACCTTTGTCCAAGAAGCCGGAAGTTGTGTTTTGTTGGCACATTCATTGTAATGCCGGCGTCGAACAGGTGGTGGTCGGTGTGGTGACTCTTGCCTACAAATGATGGAGTGCTTTGTCGTGCTCACGCGTGTCAGGGTTACATAAACTTCGGTGTGGCGAACAAGCGGCAGAAGCATGGAGGTGTTCACGTCAACCGACATAATAGCAACTCAAGAGGAAGTGAGAATGGTGAGTCAGTATTCGAGGGAGCAGAATTGGACGTAGCTGAAGAAGTGGCACTGATTCTTGGTGAGTGTTCCCACGATTTCATTCATAAGAGGCGGTGAGTAAGGTAGCTAACCAGCAAAGCGAACGTTATGTTGCTGTACTGCTCCTTTCATAGTGTCCAGAAGTATATGGCTCACGGTTAGGTTCACAAGGATGTAGAGGCGATTGCATTGTGTTCTGTAACCTTTCCAGTGGGCTGAGATGTTTACGATTTGGAACATTCGACAGGTCAAATTCGAGGAAACCCGGACACAGGGACCACGAAGGAGAAAAGTCATGGCGATGTTTCGAACGGACGTGTAGATTCTTCCCAAGATGGAGACGGATCAACGGGGATCGGGGTAAACGGAAGCAGTCCGACCCTTTCGCTGATGAAAGCGGCTGCGGATGGGGAGTCGGTACCCATGGACATCGACGTGGGTTTGAATGCGGATGTAATGGAATCCATGTCGGTGGTGGAGCAAGACAACAAGGACTATTGTAAGACGCTGATTTCCTTTACCAAAAGCGTGATTTGTAAACAGGAGCCTGAGGAGAAATGCCAGGACCCAAGTGGAGAGGTAGACAAAGAGATCGACGACATGGCCACTCTGGACCAAGTGTTTGTTCGAAGGCGGCATGGATCGAATGCGAGGAAGGTTAAGGCCGCGGGGTCGGAGTCTGTGGAAGCAGAAGGGTTCGACTTAGCTGCACCGATAGACGAATTGGACGAATTCAAGAGCGCGCAGGTGTTGCGCGAACTGCACAAGTGCCATGCACCTATGGAAGGGCTGGTGGCGTTGAGGGCAGCGGCTCATGTGGAGAGGCAGCGGAGCTTAAGAGTGAAGCAGGAGGGCGCGAAACGGGTGATCGTGGTAGGTGCTGGGCCCGCGGGACTATCAGCGGCTCGACATTTGCAACGGATGAAGTACCACGTGACGATCGTGGAGGCTCGGGATCGCGTGGGTGGGCGTGTGTATACGGACAGGACGACATTTTCTGCGCCTGTTGATTTGGGGGCGAGCATCATCACGGGTGAGAAAGAGAGGCTTCTTTTACGGAAGTGCGCCGCTGTGAACAGGCGTGTGGACAGTCGTTTGATGTGGGTGCCTTGTTGTGCTACTGGAGGACATTGACGTGCTTTGATGGCGTCAAGGCTGGTTTGTGTGGGCGGAACATGGAACAGTGACTGTCGTCTTTGATTTGCATCTGCTGTCGTTTGTGTTAGGACTTATGCTGGGTAGACATTGGTGTTTGGCAGGTGTGGAGGCAGATGTTGCGACTGAGCGAAGGGCTGATCCATCTGCACTTTTGTGCAAGCAGCTGGATTTGGAGCTGACGACGTTGCGTGGAGACTGCCCGCTCTACGACTCTGTGAGCGGAGCGAAGGTTCCTGCGGACGTCGACGCCGCTCTAGAAGCCGAGTACAACAGTTTGCTGGACGACACGGTGTTGATGGTTGCACAGAATGGGGATGCTGCGATGCGGCTGTGCCTGGAAGAAGGCCTGGAACAATGTCTGAAGAGAAAACGATCCGGACGCTGTAGTGGGGAACGTGTTGAAGTCTCGAAGATGGAGGAAGGGTCAAAGGAGAGCAAAATGGGAATCGGAAGTTCCTCTCTCGAAAAACTGTCGATGGAAGAGTCGGAAAGGGTGGTAACGGTGACGGCAAGTGAGGTGGTTGGTGAGACGCTGACGGCTAGCGATCCGTCGGAGAACCTGGCAATCGCAGAGTCTGCTGGTGAGGAGAAGGCTTGTACGAGGTTGGAGGTGGTGAATAAAAGGACGACGGGTGGCGAGCAGGAGAGGGCGGAGAAGGGGGATCTTAGCCAGATGGAGCGGCGAATTATGGATTGGCATTTCGCGAACCTGGAGTACGGGTGCGCGGCGGAGCTGAAGGAGGTGTCATTGCCTTACTGGAACCAAGATGACGTGTACGGGGGATTTGGAGGGCCTCATTGTATGATCAAAGGAGGATACAGTCAGGCGATGGAGGCATTGAGCGAAGGTCTGGACATCCGGTTCGGAAGGGTGGTTGCGGAGATCAGCTACAGCTGCAGCGAGGTGAAGTCGCAAGGTGAGGTGAAGCGGGAAGTGAGGGTGGTGACGGAAGAAAAGGAGGAGTTTCTGGGCGACACGGTGCTAGTGACAGTACCGTTGGGATGTTTGAAAGCTGAGACTATACGGTTTAGTCCTGGTCTTCCGGAGTGGAAGACGGCATCGATAAAGCGGTTGGGATTCGGGGTGCTGAACAAGGTCTTGTTGGAATTCCCATTGGCTTTCTGGGACGAGAGTGTGGATTACTTTGGAGCGGCGGCGGAGTGCAGCTCGGCACGCGGGAAGTGTTTCATGTTCTGGAACCTGAAGAGGACCAGTGGGCATCCGATCTTGGTGGCACTGGTGGTGGGTAAGGCGGCAAAGGAGGGGGAGAAAGAGGAGAGCGGGGAGCTAGTGGAGCACGCGGTAAAGATTTTGAGGAGGCTGTTTGGAGAAGAGGCGGTGCCGGACCCGGTGGCATCAGCAGTGACGAAATGGGGAAAGGACCCTTTCAGTCGGGGAGCTTACTCGTATGTAGCATTGGGGGCGTCAGGCGAGGATTACGACATCTTAGCGCGCCCGGTGGACAACTGCGTGTTCTTTGCAGGGGAAGCGACGTGCAAGGAGCACCCAGACACAGTCGGGGGTGCGATGATGAGTGGGTTGAGGGAGGCGATAAGGATGATGGATATAATGGAAAATCGCGGGGACAGCATGGCAGAGGCGGAAGCACTGGCGGCTGCCCAGCGTCAGTCGGACAGCGAGAGGAACGAGGTTGGTTGTCTTCTAGTGGAGCGGGTTTGGTGTGGTATACTGGGTGTTACGATGGGAGTTGCCGTGGTGTTTGGATGTCTGGGCATTGAGATGGTTGGATGTCTGAATGCGTGCTGCGTATGTGCAGGTGAGGGACATGATGAAACGGTTGGCAGCGGCGGAGCTTTCGAATGTACTAAGGGCAGAGACGGGAGCAACGAACGAAGGGGGCCCTCTGAGCCGCGCAGACCTTTTGAAGGATATGTTCGGTAACGCAAAGACCACAGCAGGGCGACTTTTCCTGATTAAAGAGATGTTGCAATTGCCAGTATTTCCTCTGAAAGCTTTCGCTGGGACGAAATCTGGACTGGAGATTTTGAATACCTGGATAATGGTACGTCTCCACTGCTTCGCACGTTGCCAATCAGATATGCCTGCCGTATACGCTCTTCGATAAGCTTACTTGGTTTGGAGTGATCGCCGTAGTCTTTGAGGTACAATGCCTGCCTGATGTGTGTACCCGCTACGGGGAGGAGTGTGGCGAATTGAGATTTATTGCAACACTGTGTGTCTCATTTGTTCGTGTAGGCACAGGCAGCAACAGGGGTTAACTATGCTTCTTGGGTATTCCGTTTCGTGGAGATATAATAAAAAGTACTGTGATAGTGCACGTCATGTGGTCACCTGTATCGTTGAGCATGAGTATCGTGGAGACCACGTGTTTTCTTTGCGATTCTGATATTGTGGTTGTGGCACTTATGGGTCTGTGCAGGACTCGATGGGCAAGGATGGGACCCAGCTACTTCGGCACTGCGTTCGACTGCTTCTTGTGGTGGCCACTGACTTACTTTCTGTTCGTCAGTCGGGTACTGTCATGACTTTTTATCGTCTTTCCGCACAGCCAATTTGGTCAGATGTGGCGGAATCCAGGGTCGTTAATTTGGCGTAGGAGGTTTCACTCTTGGGTGTTTGTGCATGATGGGTGACATGTTTATCAAGATAAATTTTTGACGTTATGTTTGGTGAAGGTGTGGGCAAAACTGTGAAGGAGAAGGTGTGGATGCACACTAGTCGTGATATTCGAGCGGTGGCGGGCCAGCTTGTGAAACTCTGGATGGAAATTTTCAGACGGGAGAAAGCACAAGGGATGATAAAATCGATCAGGAAGTCTGTTGGAAGCTCACCGAATGTTTCTACTGTATATCCGATTGCGAAAGTAAAAGATGCCCTAAAGTATGCGCCGGGTAGCGGAAAGATGATACCTTCACCCTCTGGCGCTTCAAAGTGTAGGCCTCCCAACCAACCTGCTTCACGAAGTGGCGATTCTCCGTCAGGTGGACAAAGCAAGGTACGCATCTGGAGTCCTTTTTGAGTCTTGACATTTCAAAATTGTGCACCACGAAAATGATGATATGGAGATCTGTGAACTTGGTCACAGTATGTAATTATGGTTATTAATATTGTATCATATGTTCTGAGAGCACTTCTGGCGTTTTTGCAAGGGTCTGAAAGGATTTAGTGGTGGAAAAGGTTGACTGCTGTCGTAGCCGATGCGTGTTATCGTGTACTCTGTTATTCCTAGTAGTTAAGCATTTTGATGGGACACTAGTGTTGTGGAAAATGTTTTTGACCCTCTTATCATTTAGGTATCGAACGGCGAGGAGCTGAGGAGCGATGAGCCCAATGTGCAAGGTAATCCAAGCACAGAAATATGGAGGGATACAGAATCCGGAAATGCAGACAGGCCGTTGTCCGACTTGGAGATCAAGGCCATCGAGATCGCAGAGCAGGCGCGGGCTGCAGCAGCTGCAGCTGCAGAGGTGGGTTTTAGGTATTTGGTTCATCCATTTCGACTTTTGTGGATTAAGACTCTTTTTTATGTTGAGATTGAGAAAAAGTAAGGTATAGTGTTGGCGCTGGAGTGGCTTGAGATTGGTGCAGTATACCAGGCTCTATGGTATAGGTAGCGACGATGAGAAGGCTTATTACATTTGCTAGCGTATTGAGTCGTGCTCTAATCAGCTTGGATTGAGTTGTGGTGCTTATAGGCGTATGCACAAGTGGAGGCTCAGCGAAATGCTCTTCCACAATTGCCAAAGATTCTATCGTTTCACAAATTTGCGAAGCGCGAGAAGGAGGATTATGTTGATTGGAAGACGAAATGCTGGCTTGGGATGGCAGACAATTCTCCAGCATCCACAGCCTTCAACCATCCACCAGGTATGCATTGAAGTGGTCATGTCGCCTTCTTAATGGACAACGCAGTGAATTAGCTAGGCTATAAGGTGGAAGCAAGGGAAACTCCGTCTCATGGTTGTGTGGAAGATTCAGCCTTTCTGTAAGATGTTTACGTGCTTCTTCTACAGCAATCTTTTTCTTTTAGTCGATGGCACATTGTCATCATTTTAAATTCAGCTGTCTCACCCCGACAGGTGTGTAATTTGTAGTTTTCGGATGCTGTTCATGTGATGTGCCTCGGTGTTTTGTAACAGGATTTTTCTTGACGATTTCATGGAAGCATTTTCGTCGAGGAATCGTTGTAACCTCTGTGGTGAACTGACGTTAGCTTGGACGTAGAATTAGGCTTGTTCATAAATTAATCCTAGACGCGTGCTGTTGTGCAGCTTTCGAGCGGACAGTGGTTCAAGAAAATAGCTGCGTGTCGAATGGTCTGATGAATGGCGGTGATGCCATTGGTGGCCTTGATCAGAGTACGCCCCGTGAGCACGGGGAGGGATTGGTTTCGTGTTTGCCAGCCATTAGTGTCGCAGCGACCGACACCAATGGGCACTCTGAAGTCCCCACCGAAGGCTTAGGAGCAAGTACAGACCTCGGAAAGACCTCGATGGATATTGTGATTTCTTCCAATTGCGTAAGAACCGATTCGTCGTGCGCAGTAAGAGAGGAATCTGTTAATGGAATGGAGAGTCTGGCGGGAAGAGTGGAGGGCACTGGTACAGCGTCACCAGATGTGGTATGTGCGCAGCTAAATGCTGCACCTACAGACAAGCGGAAGGGGGCAGATGCTATCAAGAAGGCGGTCTCAGATTACGTGGTTCAGCTTTTGACTCCTCTATATAAGACCAGAAAGCTACAGAAGGAAGACTTCAAGGCTATAGTGAAGAAGTCGACTGCCAAGGTGGGGAGCGTGCTGGTTTGTAACATTGGAACGGGCTGTAGGAGGTTAAATTGGTAGTTACGTATCACCTAGTAAAAATGCTTGCAGGGAAAAGCTGTTTGGCAATGGGTTGAGGGACTTGTATGTGATGGGGTTATTAGAATAAGTTTTTTGACCATTCATAATAGCTGATTGGTCCCGATTATGTAGGTGATGGACCGGAATACTTCGAGAGACAACAGCATGGACGTCTCTGAGTTTTTGAACCTGAAACGGAAAGTTAAGGTGAGGCTAGAAATGCTTACATGCTTCCGTCTTCTGTGCTGGAAGGTAGACTATGTGAAGACAGATTGAAATGTGTTGAGCATGGCAAAGCTGTTACCTTACCCTGAGAGCCGAGCGGTTAACTAGTTACAGTAGCATGTGGGATGTGTGTTAGAGGATGGAAACTTTAACCTTGTTCAGTATGTAATTTGAAGTAAGGGTGGGATTGTGAATGCCTGTAGAGCAAGTTGGTAGTGGTTAAGAGCGAATAGTGTGTTGTGGACTGTCGTAGGTTAGAGACATACATATGAGGATAAATGGGTTGTCGTAAGTGTTGGGCTTTGGGGACTAAGTTTGGTGGTTGTTGGATTGCAGATACGGTCTTTGGTGGACATGTTTATAGAGAGACACCTGAAAGGTGATCCGCATTGATGGATGAGGAGCACTCCTGTGATGGATTGCAGATATAGGAAGAAGATTGTGTCAAGCAAATGTCTCTTCATGTATTTCTGAGTACTATTGTATGATCATGTGAGTCTTCATAGAAATTTTGTTATTTATTTTTTGCTTTACTTCAATTTTCTCAAAATTTGTTACGAGTCTCCAGTGTGCCTACACACAAGGACTTGGTTTAAGATGTTTGATTTTCCGTTCACCTCCCTTTTGAAAGGATTCGCTTCCTTTCTATAATCGTGTCGCTAAGGATGGCACAATTTGAGACAGTTGTAACGAGAGTTTGTAGTGGGAAAAGCTGGTTCACCAAAATTCTCTGTTTGAAGGAATGCTTAAGCGGTTGTAGATGTCGATGTCAGCATCTAGTTCAATTTCATGTAGCCTCAATTGTATTTGTGCTGTGAGAAGCATCAAATTAATGGATGGTATCACTGCTTAATACTTGAGTTTGTAATCTAGCGAAGCCAGCATTCACATTCAACTGCGCAAACTTAAGGTCCACAAGTCATAGCTACTATGCAGGTGTACAAGCTTAAATTAACAAGCAATTTCCACTCAATCAATTGAAATTGTTTCACAGAGATTCCTCTACACGTTTCTTCAGATTGCTTTAGTTACAGATAAAACTGCGTGAAAAAACTAAACAGTACATTTCGATTTAAACACTACAAGCTCTGCCAAAGTAAGAGGCATCCTCCTACAAACTCGCAGTTCATCAACTATAACAAAACTATGCTCTACGTCTTAATGGCAGATGACGATTTCTCCAGGTAATCTTAAGAAAATGGAATAAATCGCGAGACAGGAAGACTCCGATTCTCATGCTGGCGATCTAACGTCTCAAAAAAGAGTGTACATTCAAGAAAAGCCGTCAATAAACCTCGTGTTCTCTGGTAATGATCTACATGCCAGAACCACCACCTAGGCCGGGTGGCATACCGAGACTTTCGGCTAAATTCTTCATGCGCTCCTTCATAGCCTGGAAGAATTGTTGAGAAGATGGTCAAAGCTAGTTGTATACTTACTAAACTAACATTCTCTGTTTTGCAAATACAGCATAAAGTAAATATGCAATATTTCACAGTATTTAAGAGCACGAATAAGCCCCTAATATTTATCACATTCCTAATATAACAGATGAGAGCTTCCTTACCGCAACACTTTTTGTGTGGGCATCCTTGTACGCTTGGTTCACCAACTCTGACAGAACCTGCACGTACAAAGAGCATTGCTCAGCTTAAACATCATTCCTGACAAACCAAATAAAAAAACAAGTGAAACATTAAGCATTTATTCCAAAGTCGTGCATGGAGACGGGTACCAATCACTGCACTTGAGATGCTACTTACGTCAGCGCCCTTCTCCAAGCCGATTTCTGTAATCTCAACCCGGACAGGCTCTTGGTTGCCTGATAAGGTCACCTTCACAAGCTCATCATCAGAGTAACCGTCAAACTCCGCACTGCAAACACATAAAGTCTTCATTATTCAGCAACATGATGAACATTATTTGATTACGCTAAACAGAAATGCAACGTGAAGCAAACCTGTTACAGTGTATACATCAAGTACATGATAAGCAAAATAATATATTATTTTTGTGTAAGATGATATATAGAATTTCGTATATAATAAAAGGTTCATTGAATCTATTTGTGTCTCCTTACCAACAACTTTAAGACCCCCTATGTCATAAAATCAAGAACATAACTGAGTTAACGAACGTACGCAGCAAGCTCTTTCTGGACGCGGACAGCCTCAACTTGGACTACTTGCTGGGCTTTCCTCACTGTATCGTAAAGACCCTGCATGTTCCCCAACATGTTTCCTAGTCCCTGCTGCAGTACAAAGAGAAGAGAATGTTACTAGGTCATGATAGTGATAACACAAACTAGATGACACATATAAAGATTCCAGAGGGTTGTTTCGGCCGCCTAAGTGCAGAGAAGTCTGAAGCCAAAAGTCTAGAGATTGAAGTGAAGACTTTCGCCTCGTCTTATAACTTTTCAGGAAGATTTACAGAAGCTAATGGCATGGCACAACAAGGGACCAAATTGTAGATTACTGTGAAGGTGATCAACCTCAAGACTTGCAGACCTGGTCTGATTTAAGGAGGCTTCCTAGTCAATGTAGATGACGCAGCATTGTAACAAACAAGTGAAGATAGATGCACGTATGAGGAATTCACCTTCTTGGTAGCTTCATCTGAATTCTCCTCTTTTTTCCCACCCCACAAGCTAGTAACACTTAGAGAACGCTGAGCAGAGCACGTAGGCTCATTCCTTCTCTTCAAAAATACATTTGCAATCCTAGAATCTGTACAGGACATAAAGGCGCTAAGTCCTAATCTTGCTAAAGGAACATACATACACAATACAACCGATTGATCACTGCATCTGCGGCATCTCTGCATTGCAAGAGAGGAACAGAGTAATAGGGCTGCTGAGAAGCAGAGCGTAACACAATCATAAACCAGCAGCTTCTTGTTCTCTATTCACTAAAGAACTCTTAGCCCTAACAACTGATTCAATTTCTAAGAAAACAGCACATCATTTAAAGATTTTTCTGTGACTGCTTCACATACACAGAGGTGCCCTAAGAAGGTCAAATTGAAGAGAAGCAAAACATGATCACTCCCACTAAGCCTCGAAAGAATCCGGAAACATTTCCACCAAATAACTAAACATAAAACAAAATAAAATAAAATACAGCTTCTCAAACCTCACCCTGCACATGCATAAATTAAAAATTCAGTTCAAAAATATTTCCATGAATACATCATAATAATTCTATTATGCCAAGTGTAACCTGGCTACAGTTTACGCATCCACGAAAATCACCACAAGGTCTTATTAAATTCACAAAGAAAAACGCAAATAAGCCAGAAAAAAAATATCAATCCGTCGCTCTACTTCTCCATCCCTCCAAAACCTTAACAACCCAGTGAGCCAGATCAACCACATAAAATCTGAAGAACCACTGAATCTGTAACCGCCAGTCCGCAAAGATACAATCTCGTATACATTCAAATCCTACCACTTCCTACAAATTCACCTCCAAAACCCAACTTCAGAATTCTCGTTTAAAAAATCCGCCTGAGACTTACAGAAGGTGGAGGAGGAGGAGTAAGAAGAAGAAGCTTGGCTGAGCTGCTGGAAAGCGGACACTCCCGCGACAGTAACGCTCACACACGCCATCACTAACAACTTTCTGCAATTCAATTGCTCTTTCTTCACTCTTTCCCCTGCTACACAAGCTCCCTGCTACTCTTCCACCGAAAATGGCTATGGCGCATGCTTCAGCAGAGCCGCTCTGAACTCCGTGCAAAACCCAATTCCTCCTACAAGCCTCAGAGATGGAGGGATAAGGCATAGGGTAGATTCTGTATACTTTCGTTTACGATTTCCGTAGCTTCATAACGTCGTATAAAATGTGTTATATCAAGTTAAACAATACACGATTTTTTTTTAAGGGCAGTATAAACACTAATCCATACAGGCCTGTTTCAAAACTTGAAGGTTTACCAAGAAATTAACAGTAAAAGCTGCTGCACGTTAAGAATTTTAGATAATTTAGATGTGAAATCAAAATGTTATAAAGTGGCGAAGACCAGTTTGGGCTAAGTGTGTATTGGGTCGTCTACCGTATTTTTGTTTGACATACACGGCGATCAATACCCGCGAAAATCCAACTTTCAACACACAAGAGACTGGGGCCAACGTAGGCACTGCCATGGTGGCAATAAGCTGAGCCGAGGGATTGGATCACAGTTGACGTGGGAAAAGGGTTTGTGCGATGTGGGACCGTCGAGGGAACATTATCCAGCACATTAGGTTCTCGAGCTTCAGGAACGTGTTCTCGATCAGCCGCGTCGTTCCCATTCAATTTGTTGTATCGCTTAGAGTACCGACAGGGCAAATTCACATGACGCAGCATAACAAGGAATCGATTCTCGATATGGGTGTTTGAGAGGTGTTCGGAATTCGTCAAGGATGTTGCAATGCATGAATAAGCAGAAGAATAGAAGCCAGAGGGAGCAGTCTCATCGAAGGACGCTAGGGCGCAGAATTCGGGAGTTCAATTTTCTGACAATGTAAACTACAGTGAGCAATGCGGCTCTGAAACAGCCAGGAGATGTCGTATGCAAGGACGGAGCAATACAAGGTGGAGCTCTGAACGTATCGTAGCGCGTCAGATGGGTTGAGGCTAATTCTTCGGTAGTAAATCGGAGGACGACATTTTCTGCGCCTGTTGAACTCATGGACGTCTCCCAACTTCTGTATATTCTGTTTGAATGTAATTAGGTCATCGTAGTTTTGGGGCCTTGGAAGCTATCCTCCCTCCATTACACACATGTTCGTGCACTTGTAGTATGTGGATGGAGTGGGTCTGAAACTTTGCAAGAAATGGCGGTAAAACAGAGCGGCTGGGTGGATGTTGTATTTGGGAAGATAGCTGAGTAGTTTTAATTTTAAATTTTTAAATTTTAAACTCTAAAAATGATGAGTCCTGTCCTGCAGGTTGTCAAAATGTGATTAGGAGGCGTGACAGTTGTCGGCGCAGCTCTTTGTCCCAGGATCTCCGAATTGGGGGATAGAAATTTAATTGGTTTTCAGGCGGTGCATGGGAAAAACAGCCATGAGAAGGAGAGTAGCACGTAAATCCAAAACCCAAGTTTCATCCCCTGAACTCTCTTAAAGCAGAAAGGTAATCGAACATCAAATACAACGAGCCATAGTGTATTTCTGTTCGAGACTTCAATGCTTGGCTTAAATCTTGGTCATTTATGGATTGATCTAAACTAATTTGCTGGCGATGCACTTTGATAGCATCTAGTGGTCCCGCCGCGAGTTCCCCTTCGCAAGGAGAAGGTGCTTCACCAGGTGGCTAGTATGGTGTCAATTATTTACAGTTCTTGTATAAAATTCACGTCGAAAGTGATGCACACGATGTAAGATTGAGCGCTGATCTGAGCTGAATGTATTCGCGGTAAAATCTTAGGAATGATACGCTTCTTACAACACACTCTATCAAGACCAAGTCCGTCACATTTGGCATTCTTAACCTCCTAGGAGACGTTTTCACCCAGGTATAATCGATCAATAAAGTACTGCCGTGATGTGCTGTGACAATGTGATGGAAATTTTCGTTTGATCCGAGAGCCTGTACTGCCAATGAGCAAAATCCTCACATTTTGAACCTCTCTTTCCAGAAATTGATCAAGTTGATCAGTCCTCTTAGTTGCCGAGTCGTAACTTCCATTGGTTTGTATATACAGAGCACATGTTCATTTAGAAATCGTTGTCTAAGGGAGTGAGTCAATGATGCCCCATAACTACTATGTGTTGGCAGCTTTTTGTAGAAAAATCTAGCAAGTTGAATTGGAGGCGGGCGGCCTCTGCGACATCACTGGGTATTTTCATTGTGGGACCAATTCTTCATCATTGGTAATCTTCTCGGCTTTTGAACCTTTCTCTAATATTTCGAAAATGATTCACTTTTCTTTAATACTATTTTTCGGGACAGTGTTGACCCAAAATACTGTGTTTCTGCTGCAGGTATGATTTTCTCAACAAAGTAGTGAAGGCACAAGGTACGAAGGGTGCTGCGTTTCAACTGATTTTGGATCAGGTCTTCTCACACCCATCCTTCTTACCTTTTTGCCATAGCTTTCTGAAACCAGATGGTTAGTCATGCCGAGGTGCACAATCATCCATATGACTACTACGCCTGAGCTTGTAGTATCTCAACTTACGATCAGTGTTGTACTGAATTCGGAGTGCACAGTTCATTTTCGCACCTCCTTTCACGGCTTTTACCTTGGCCTATTTGCTGCTCATGAAGGAGAATGCTGACAAAATTCAGAACAAGCTTCAAACCATATGATAATTTCGACTTCACACTGAGACCTCATAACACATGTAGTTTTAGGGAACTGGCCGCATGCGTATTTCGTGCACCTGTAACTTTATTCTCATGATAATTCTGCCAAATTTTGATTTGGTTGATTTCACAGAATTGGAAATTCATGCAATACATGAGTAGCATGTCTTTTTGAATAATGATATGGATGGTGCTGTAATAAGAATATGCTCATTGCATTTAATATGAAGTAATGGCTGCTCATTACAGAAACACAACCCTTAGAAGACCTGTGACAGGTCTGAATTCCCTCTATATCTTCTTTTCAACGAAACAACCCACCCTCAAATAGAAAAGTGGATATTTTATTCCTCAACAAATGAAAGCTAGGAAAACACAAATATGGGACAAATTTGCAGGCCATATTGAATTTGTAAATCATTCTCAGAAGTGAGATCTACAACCGTAAAATGAAACACTATAAAATCAATCTTCTGAATTCTTACTTGTGTAATCATTGGTTTTGTATTTTAAAACCTAGAGGAATTTGAATCATTAATATAATTTACTATAAATACATATAACAAAAAAACGTCTGAATTTCTTTTACCAATTAATATTACTTTTAAAAAAAATTCTTTGCCAAAGCTTTCATAAAAATATATAGTTTTGAAGACATAATTTATTGTGGACCTTCTCTTGTCTAAATCTCTAACAAAATCAACATCAACAAATCTTGTAGTATTTACTCCTCTTTCATATTTTGTATTAAATATAATAAATATATTTACAATTATTTTTAGATAGTGAAGTATTTACTTCAATATTTTCTAATGTTTCTTCTTTAGATTTGTTGTATATCTATCACATATATTTACAAACTACAAGATATTCAATCTAGTACAATATATTGGTGCATATAATTATCTATTATTACTTACATATAGAATACTAGATATTTCCTCTCTTTTATTTTCAATATTATAATATAATTTTAAAGATAATCTAAAATAAGATGCTAAAAGAATATTTTTAATATTTGATTTTTTTTTTTTTTTTTCATTTTTTTTTCATTTTTTTAAATGTCCTAATTTTTTATATTTAATCTTATTATTTTTTGTTATTTAATCTTAGCACTTAATCTTTTAACTTATCAAATTGAGCTCTGGATTTGATTTTCTTCTCTTTTGTCCTTTGTTTTATTATTTGATTTTTTTTCCTCATCTTATTAAATAAAAGATTAATAGTGACATCTTTTAGCTTTATTTTATTATTTTTATATAACAAAATAGTAAATAAATACTCAAATGATAGAGGTAATAAAGTCAATTATAAGAAAATTTTATATTTATTTTTTGATTTAATAATAATACTTATCAGCTTACAAAAGATCTTGTTAAAAGTATTTAAATGATTTAATATGCTAGTATCTTCTCTCATATATAATATATATAATTTTTTCTTTAAGTTCTATTAATTTATCAAAAACTTTATTATAGATATGCTCTCTAAATTTGTATATAGTTTTGGTGTTGCTCTCACTAATAATATTAAATAAACACTGCATCTACAAGATTCAAAAAAATTATAATTACTACCTTCAAATTAATTACTTTCTACTCTTTGTTTTTCTTGTCTATAAGCTTCTTTTCCAATAATTTGTATAGTCCTTATTGTACAAGCAAATCTTTGACTTTTAGCTACTACAATTTAAGATTATTCTTTTAATCAATTTACTCCACCTCAAATTTTGCATTTAAAATTCTTATAACCATTGCATCAACATAATTGTGCTTTAATACCAAATTTTAAAAATACAAATATAAAATCATACATGCATAGAAAAATCAATATATAATAGAATTTCTTTTTTTAAGATTTGATCAAACATATCTTCAATTATAGTTCTACTAAGCTTAGTGCTAGATCTTCTAAATCTCTTAAAGAATATCTAAAAGATATTTAAATATCTACCAAATATAGTATATATTATATTATAGAGAGATTATTCTAATCTCTTTATTAAAAATTGAAGGGAGATAGGAAGGGAGGAGGGGGTGGAAGGGGCTAAATAATAGCACCCTTGCTCTATACTAGAACTTCTATATGGATGATTATTAATGATAAGAAAGTACACCATATTCTGCATATATTTAGTAGAAAAAAATATAATACATAATTATAACAATATTATCTATAATATAATTTAGATATTAAAAGAAATATATAATAATTTTTTTTTATAGATATTTATAATAGATATAATTTTTTATAAGTAATACTATATATATATATATATATCTCTATATATATATATATATATATATATATATATATATATATATATCTCTCTATATATATATATATATATATATATCTCTATATATATATCTATATATTTATATATATATATATATATATATCTCTCTCTAAGATAATATAAATTTTAAAAATATATAAAAATTTCTTAAAATAATTTTTTTAAGAATAATTATTATAGAATAGATTTAAAAAGTATGTCAAATTTCTATATAAGATAATTTTTATCCAAATTCAAGAGACAATTGTCTATTGATAAGTTTACAAAGTCCTCAAGAAGTCTCCTATTGGTATAATATGTGAAATTCTTTATTAATCAAGTTTGTTGCTTATATAAATATATATAAAATAAAATGCATGGTAATTTGTATAAATATCAAAATAATCTTTTTTAAAGCTTTATATCTAATTTGTGAAAATATGTTATATTAGAAATATTATAATAAAAAATATGCAAATTTAGAAGCAATGGTTTTGAACACAATATCACAAGATATTAGTAACTTTAAAAATAATGTCAATTAAAATATAATTATTATTTTTCTAAAAATAAAAAATAAAAAAATATATTGAAGATATAATAATAAAGCTTATATCTAAATATAATAATAGTCATTAGTGTATATATATATATAATACATAAAATATGCTCTTAATTTAAGATATTAGTTTTATTTTTAGCATTGACATATATTTTTTATATTCTAAAGTATTTTAGAACATTAAAAAGTCTTAAAAAATTCTCTAGAATATTGAGCTATTTTTTTTATAGATCTTTAGAAACCTCTAGAGCCTTATACAATATTTTTTAAGATTTTATAATCTTCTATTATTATGTGGAGGTTCCCAAAAACCTTCTACAATCTTTTAAAAGCTTCCATAGTCTTTTATAATTATCTACGACTTTTTCTAGGCTTTTAATAGTTTCAATAGAAGATTCTTTATGCTTCCAAGTTTTTTCACATCTTAAAATCTCTCCTAGAAGTTTCTATAGAATCTAATTGTAATAATATAAAGAGATAAAAAAAGAAATATCTTAGTTTTGGACAAGTTTTGGAACAATCTAGATGTTGATTCTAATCTAATATGTATATATATATATATATATGTATATTTTTTTTTCTCTTAACTTCTTGTTTTTTTAATTTCTTATCTTTGCATCTTTGATACTTTTAGAGAATTTTTAAATAAAATAATCTTGAAATTTATTTAAACTATTTAATTATAATAATATCATTTTTTGGAGTGATTTATTTTATAATATAATAGAACATAGTTGTGTTTTTTATAACTATATATATTTGGATATACAATCTTCTTATTTTTTCATAAAAATATTTACATAGTTCACTTTTTTTAATAAACATAATAGGATTATCCATTATAGCTTCAAAAATTGTTTTAGAATAAATAGTTTTATTATCTTTTTAAAGATTGGCTACATGCTGCTGCTCCAGCTAAGACAAGGATTGGCCTCTCTTTCTCATCCTTTCCAACGGCTTGCCACATGGCAAGATCATGGGCTTGTTTCATGCCCGTTGTGTTGGAAGAGCGTTCATAGATTTCTGTTTGGGGCTTGGCATCTCCAACGAAAGAATTGCAAGAGATGCCTAGCTTTGTCCAAAAAACCACAGACATTCTATCTGAGAATTTATCCCACCATTTCCACTCTACATCAAATCCATTTTTGAAGTTTAATATGTTGGTTTATAGAAACAGTTATTAGTGAAGAAAAATAATAGTAAAAAGTGCCAATAAAGGTCTGTGACCTGTGGGAGTACCTGTGGGAGTGACCTGTGGGGAATATTGGTATGGACCAATACAATCACACTGAATTTGTGCTAACCTGATGCTTCGGAAGAATTTAGCTATGATTAGCAAAGGTAGATCCCAGAATACCAAAATTCTAAATAAAGGAGGTATTGAGTGGTCCAATCAGGTTGCATTCATCCAAATTTTCCTTAAAAAAGGACATCGTCCACTCCCCCAACAGATGTTAACCCCATAAAAATAGAAAAAACACAATATGCTCCCATTGGTTCCTCTGTTCTTAAAATGCAAAACAGCAAAAATGTACAACTGCAACGAACTTTACCCCCAAAGTGATGGGTTTCTTCGGTTAAAAAAGGGAGGAGCGGAGGCCATGAAACAGCACCGAAGGAGAGGAAGTGGGTCAATTAAAGGTATTCTTGAGGGCCACGTTCCGTAAACTGAGCTAACCATTGGAGACCGTGTCGGTAAGCAAGGAGAGGATCGTTGTGACCTAGAACAGTCAATCTCCATGCCAATTTTCTTATGTCGATATAAGGCCAAGGGTCTTAAAAGCCTCTGTGCTGTATTTCCTCGTGTGTTCGGAGCTTACCCATGAAGATGGTGAACAGAAAGCTTGTGTCCTCTCCAGCCTCCTCCTCCTGCTGCCACTGCTGCCGCGAGATTAGCATCGATACAGGCCTGGCAGACCCTGTGAACATCGGTCCACCCGTGGACATTCCCCAAATCTCAGACTGGCACGGTGCGTCACCCTTCAAGCCACTTGTCTCACCGCTCCGTTCGTCGCTAAATTTCCATGTCTATTATTTTCTGCCCTTCTTTCTATTCTCTCCATTGTTGATTCAGTTTCGATTATCTGTTGTTGCCTGGATTCGTGCAGACGCGGAGTTTGGGGATTCCTACGGATCCCAGTTGGTTGATTAGTTAGCCACCCACATGGGTGACATCGGTTGCTTTAGCGCAAGGTTCTGGGCCGCTTGTTGATCAGTGTTGACTGCGTTGCGAACGCCTATATTATGTCATGCAGGGTACCCTGAGCTTTCTCAGGTTATGGTGTAACCAGATAGGAAGCGTCAGTAACTGCTTTCTGAAAAGTTCACTTGAATAAGAAACGATCCATGTGCTTGAGCTAATTTGGGTGATCGATCGAATGTATGTAACGGAAGCATTGTAATTGAGGGCGGGGAAATTGGGTCGGAGCAGGATTCTTGTGGATAAAAGTTTGCTCGTCGCGGAGATTGTATCTCGTCGAAGTCCATTGGTACCTCAACGCTTGTGTCCGTTTCATGGTGTCAGGCTCTTGCACTGCTTGCTTGTGACCCCTCCGTGGAATTGTGTACATGATTTCATGCAGTTGCTAATTCTCTGATAGAGTTCCTTTGTGTCATCGACTGGTCGATCTTCAGATTGTATTGTATTAAGGTCCATTATTCATGTTACTTTGCAATCTACTCCTGCATAATTGGGTGCCGCTAGTATTACATTTGGAAATTGCATCATACATCGTTCGGACTGGTTTTTGTCTGGAGCTGCCCTTGTTGGAAAAACTGCCTTATTTTAATTAGGTGAGAATTTATAATTTTATTTGAGTTAATTAATATTAATCAAGGTCCGACTTTAGAATTCTCCTTATTCTGTAATATTCTAGGAGATGCAAAAATCATTAATTTTTATTTTAATAAGTTAGGCATTTTTACATCTTTCCAATAGCAAAAAATAACAATTATCATATGAATACTTTAATGAGAGAGAGGAAAATAAACCATGTGTCTATATATATATATATATATATAGTGTTTTGTAAATACTATCATAAACTTAACAAATGTATTGCTTGTAGTTGGTATTTTAATCTATTTAGTTAGCTCCAAATCGAACTACAAATCTATGTCCATTTGAATCATTTTGACCTACAATCCATCCAATAGCAATCAGACTAATATCCACTATAAAAATCACTGGTCTATTGCACTTATGATCAACTTTTCCTAATATTGGAGGTGATGTCAATAAATCCTTCAATCTCTACATTATTTTGATATGCTTTTCTTTTCATTTAAATCAATAACCCTTGCGTAATAATTCATACAATAAATCTGCTATGTGAGTATAGTAAAGAATCCAAATATGGTAAAATATACATGCATCCAAAAACCTTCATACCTCTCTTAAAAAATTGCAATCTTCTTTTATTCTCCTAATTACATCAACTTTGGTTAGATCTGATTTCCTTCCATAAAATCCACATAAATATCCAATAATTATAATTTCTTATATTCCAAATATAGATTTTATATTCGATAACGTAAGATAAATTTCTTCAAGCTAAGTCATATATCTTTTTATAATCTTGTATATGATCAATAATAAACTTGCGACACCCTCTCATATCTAAAATTTCATCCTTGTTTTCTTCCTTGTAGCCTTTTATAGGAACATCATCTAGAAAAGGTATAGCCTTCTCATGAATAAAATCTCTCAATATCCTATTCATCTCATTCATCATATGTACTATTGATAAATAGCACCTTGAAGAAGAATGCACATTTTAACTAGTCTAAGTAGTGTTCTCATCATTGTCATGTCTCTATTCTCCATTGCAAGTTGAAATTGGTCATCGCCTTAATACAAATTATCCATTGAATAGATTGTCCTTCCTACAAATGCTTTAATAAATTCATCTATTATTAATCCAATTCCTATAATCTTGATAGTCACTGTATTTACTGGTTGCATTTCTTGAATAAATTATAATGATCCATTTTTCTTAGGCACTATAAACCATTGACTAGAATATGATATAAAAGAGGGTTTGTCAAGGACATACTTGTTAGAACCTTCTAAAATATTCTAGAAGTTTCTTAGAACTCTCTAGAACCTTCCAGAGCCTTCTAACATCTTCTTAATTGGTGGAAGTTGCTTGAGAAGCTCCCTAGTTGGTGAAAGCTGCTTGAGAAGCTTCCTAGGTAGGAGTATATATTAGAGTCGAGGTTGAAGAGTTCTTCAGTCTCGATAACACATCTCTTGGAGCTCTAGCTCACTTCTCTGGTGTTATTTTTGTACTCATCTCATTAATCCAGTTCCTACCAGTTCTTCTTGAACTTCTTGTTTAGACTTCAAGTCTATACTTTGTGTCCGTGAAAATTTGTCGAGACTGCTTTCATCTTAGATATCAGAGCTAGTTCTTTCTTGTTGGAGTGTGGATTATCCCTCTTCTTGAAAATATACTAGAGTTTTAGAGGTTGCGGATTACCCTCCTCTAAATTGATATCTTTTCCGTCATAATATTGGAGTCTTCTTTTTCTTGGAGAGAGTCGATTACCCCTCTTCTTGAAGCTCCTAAGGCATTTTAGAGATTGTAGAGTACCCTCTTCTAAACCAATATTTCCTCCTTGTAGAAACAATTAATTTTTTTTTTTCTTAGAATGGTTGGAGGTCAAGACATTAATATGAGTGAAAGTTTGTAGTCCAAGATGGACGCCATTATGAATGCTCTTGCTACGTTATCATAGAAAACTATGGTGATGGAAGGAGTCTTTGTAAGGCTTCATAATGATGGAGCATCCGAAATAGCACAATCTCGGCTTCATCAGCCTTGAGCTTCTGCACCAAAAGAAGTAGCTTTACCTATGGTTCAATGAGAACCATTACTTCTACAATGAAAAGACCCTCGAATTAGCCTTCCAAACAAGTTTGATGGCACACGCTCTAAATTTCAAGGTTTCGTCAATCAAATCAATTTAATAACAGCTCTACAATCTGAACATTATCCGACCGAGGAATCACGCGTTAGATTGGTTGGAACTTTGCTTACGGGACAAGATCTATCGTGGTTTGCTTCTCTATTTGAAAAAAGATCACCAATTTTGAACAACTTTGAGACTTTTTTGGACGCATTTGCAGAAGCATTTGGCGAGCATGACAAGTCTCAGTGGGCTACAACAAAAATTTGATCGCTATGACAAGAGACTCGCTTTGCATCAGTCTATACATTGGATTTCAGGCAATTAGCATGCAACATCAACTGGGATGAAGAAGCATTGATGAGTCAATTCTATTTGGGTCTAAGGGACGGCATGAAGGATTTTTTGCTATCTCTTCCTGATCCATGAACACTCAACGAAGCCATTAGCCAAGCTGTGAAGTGCGATAACCGCTTATTTCAACGTTGCTAGAACCAACACTCTAGACAATATACAAGTCATCACGGCTCAATTATATCAGCAAATAGCCTAAATTTACAAGCGGAGATAGAAGACATGCAGATTGATGCAATACGTGTCAAATCCCTTACTCCAGAAGAAAAGAAGCAATGTATGGAAAAAGGTTTGTGCTTTTATTGCGGTGGAGAAGGCCATAGAGCTGAAAACTATCCTAAAAAGTAAAATGGACGCAGCATCAAGAATAGAGGTGCGTTTGTTCAGGAATACGGAGATGCCTAGCCACAATAGGGATCGTGTGACTGGACAAATCAAAACCATGTTCCTCTCTATCTACTCAACCTGCCTGTTGTTTTACAATTTCTTTGTCTTTTGGTCCTTAAAAACTAAAAACCTTAGCCTTATTAGATTCAAGAGCATCTGCTTGTTTCTTAGACCAAGAATACATGAAGTCAAAAATACATTGACAAGAACCTAGCCAAGAACTTCATTTGTCATTCAAAGTCACCAATTGGGGCACCAATCTTATTTGCAAAGAAGAAGGATGGCTCACTACGAATGTGCGTGGACTATCGAGGTATCAACAAGGTGACAAAAAAGAATCGTTATCCATTACCTTTGATCTCTAGTCTTTTGGAACAACTTGGACGTGCAAAGATCTTTACAAAGATTGATCTAAGGGGAGCTTACAACCTTGTGCGAATCAAAGAAGGAGACGAATGGAAGACAACTTTTTGTACAAGGTATGGTCATTTTGAATATAATGTCATGCCATTTGGTCTTACCAATACTCCGACGATTTTTCAACACATGATAAATGATATTTTTTGAGAATACCTAGACGATTTTGTTGTTATTTATCTAAGTGATATCTTAATATTTTTTAAGAACGAAGAAGAGCCTAAGAAGCACGTTCGTTTGATACTCGAAAAACTACGCGAGCAAGGACTTTACGCCAAGTTGGAGAAGTACTTATTTCACCAAACTGAGATGGAGTTTTTAGGATTTGTTGCAATTACGGAAGGCTTGAAGATGGATCCCAAGAAGATGGAAGTAATTGTGTCCTCGGAAGTTCCAAAGACGGTTAGAGACGTACAATGTTTTCTCGGCTTTGCTAACTTCTATCAGATCTTCATCAAGAATTATTCTCAAGTTGCTGCTCCATTCACTCGATTAACATGTAAGAATAAGCTTGAATGGGGACCTCTAGCGGAAAAAACATTTCAAAATCTTAAAACGGCATTTATTACGGCTCCAATCTTGGTACATCCAAACTTTACAAAGGCTTTCTATTTGGAAATTGATGCTTCAGATTTTACTTTAGGAGCCATATTTTCGTAGATGGGCATCGGCAATAAGCTTCATCTGGTTGCATTCTATTCACAAAAGTTTTCAGCGGCTGAGATCAACTATGAGATTCATAATAAGAAACTCCTTGCTATAGTGGATTCTTTCCAAGAGTGGCGTCACTTCCTCGAAGGAGCTGCGCATCCGGTGATCGTATATACGGATCATAAGAATCTAGAATATTTCATGTCTACTCGAGTTTTAAACCGTCGTCAAGCTCGATGGAATATATCGCTATCTAGATTTGACTTTGTTATTACTTATCACCCTAGAAAGCAGTAAAGACTATCCGATGCCTTATCAAGAAGATCATATCTTGCATCAAAGGTTGGAAAAGCATCGCTTGATCAACAGTGTATGACATTGTTAAAGCCAGAGCAGTTTAGGATTTGTACTAGTGTGGTGCCAATTGATGCTCACTTCTTCAACCAGGTACATGTTGCGACCATCAATAATCCTTGATATCAAGCAGTGTATCAATGATGACAAGTTCAAGATTGAAAGAGATGTCTTACACTTTAAGGAGCAGCTGTATATCCCAAAAGGGCCAGCACGACTTTGAGTCCTTCAATCCTGTCATGACTTTTCAACTGCGAGACATTTTGGATTCAACAAGACCTTGAAACTCATTTCCCGAGATTTCTGGTGGTTCCAAATGTGGAAGGATGTGAAAGATTTCATTATCTCTTGTGACATTTGTTCAAGATCCAAGAACCCTCGACATTACCCTTATAGACTTCTACAGCCATTGCCTATTCCGTGTCGTCCATGGTTTTCAGTTTTCATCGACTTTATTACAGATTTGCTGGCATCGAATTCATTTGACAACATCTTTGTTATGGTGGATCAACTTACGAAGATGGCACATTTTATCCCTAGCAAGAAGACATTGTCAAGCAAAGATACAGCAAGGCTCTTCCTTGATAATGTATATCGATATCATGGTCTACCAGATGATATCGTGTCGGATCAAGGAATCCAATTTGTATCAAAGTTTTTGAGATCTTTTTTTAAGATATTGAAGGTGCACATCAAGCTTTCTTTGGCATTCCATCCTCAAACTGACGACCAAACGGAACGGGTGAATCAAGTTATAAAATAGTATTTACGTTGCAACATCAACTATTAGCAAGATGATTGGACTGCATATCTACCGCTAGCCGAGTTTGCATATAACAACACCCTTCATGGATCGACTCAAAAAACACTATTCTTTTCTAACTATGGATACCATTCGAAGCTTGATCTATTGAATCCGTCAGCAAATAACAACCCAACAGTTGAAGGATTGGTGCAACAACTATCGGAGTTTCAAACCACATTGAAGCTTCAATTACAAATTGTCCAAGAGTCTTATAAAGCATCCGCGGATAAATTTTGGAATCACGTTCTTAATTTCAAAATTGAAGATAAAATATGGCTGCTTCGACGAAACATCAAGACTAAGCGACCATGTGATAAGTTTGACTATCGGAGATTGGGACCATTTGTTATCCAAAAGCAGATTAATCCTGAGGCGTACTGCTTAGAGTTACCAACTGCTATGAAGGTACACCCTGTCTTTCATGTTTCTCTATTAGAGCCTATTCGGGAATCGTCTTTTCCTAGAAGAATACAATGTTCGCCACCTAGTATAAAAATTGAAAACAACAAAGAATATGAGGTGGAAAGGATACTAGATTCATGGTGAAGATGGAACAAATTAGAGTACTTTGTGCATTGGAGCGGCTACGATATTAATGAACAAACATGGAAACTGGCCGAAAATCTTGCCAATGCGTCGCAAAAGGTACGGAAATTCCATCAACGATATCCTAATAAACCAAAATTAGCCATCAATGAAGCGTGAAGATGAAGCCTTTTCTGGAGAAATGAATAGAAAAAGGATCCATATATTATCAGAACATAACTTATTGTATTTTGTAGTATCAAGATATTTAATATCAATGTGTATTTAGATATAGCTAGTGAGAATGTAGATACTATATTAGTGGTACCATCTCAATCAAATAGCTCATGACGTCGACCTCAAGATGAAGAATTAGAAGAGCCAAGAAGACATCGAAGAATACCAAGCAGCAGGTCACTTGTAATTGTCTTTGAAGTTGAACCAGCTCAAGCAAGTAGTGGTGAAGCGATATTTTCAGGTTGTTTCCACAATGAAGATACAAAAATTCAGGCATGGTCTCAAATGGAGTATATTGGTCATTATCGATGGCTATAAGGGCCCATGAATCATCTACCTTGTAAACGACAACAGGAGTATATTGTAGAGACTATGCGACAAATTTTTGATTTCCTACGTTTGTAAGTATACATCTCAAATGGCTTCTCGAAGACCTCGAAGCTAGAAGAGGAGGTGATGTCAAGGACATACTTGTTAGAACCTCCCAGAACATTCTAGAAGTTTTTTAGAACTCTCTAGAACCTTCCAGAGCCTTCTAACATCTTCTTAGTTGGTAGAAGTTGCTTGAGAAGCTCCCTAATTGGTGGAAGCTACTTGAGAAGCTTCCTAGGTAGGAATATATATTAGAATCGAGGCTGAAGAGTTCTTCAGTCTCGACAACACATCTCTTAGAGCTGTAGCTCACCTCTCTGAAGTTGTTTTTGTACTCATCTGATTAATCCAGTTCCTGCTAGTTCTTCTTGAACTTCTTGTTTAGACTTCAAGTCTATATTCTAAGTCTGTGACATTAATCCAGTTTCTGCTTGTTCTTCTTGAACTTCTTGTTTAGACTTCAAGTCTATACTTTGTGTCTGTGACAGGGTTCCAAAATCTTCATCTTAATCTTTTTTTTCAATAATTCTACTAAACTTGGTAAATATATCCTTGGTATTGGAATTGGCCTCAAATTCCAAGGTAAATGCAGTATAGTGAAAATAACCATAGGAATCATAACATTTGGATCCACACATCCAATTTTATAAAATTCAAAGGTAATTAATTTCCCTCGTTTTGCTAAAATTTCTTTGAAATATTCAATTTCTTCTAATAACAAAGAACCATTAGAATCAATTTTTAATTTCTTAAAAGTCTTATTTATAAACTTGTGTTTAATATTTTTTAGATCCCTTAAGCTCTTTTTCCTTGATGTTTTTTCTATCTATTCTTTAAAATCTTTTGGCAAAGATCCGGCAATACGTTTTATCTTCTTATCTACTATCATATATTTTATTTCAACCATAATCTCTAGTGCTTAAAAAGATTCAAGTATAGAATAAATTTTTCTTGAATAAATTTGCACAACTTTATCATCATATTTTAATCCAATTGATGTAATCAATTCCAAAGGATCTTCCAATCTATTTTCTTCATAAGTACTAGAAATCCTTTCATCATCCTCTAATGCTTTCAATTCACATAATTCCTTTTTAATATTATATAGTCTTTTTTTTTTTTTTTTTTTTTAAATCTATAATTTTCTTATATATAATACTTTCATTTTCAAAAATATCAATAAAACTTGTATCAAAGGCACCTACATCTTGCAAGAGTACATTCTCTTCTATACCTCTATAATCCTACTTTATAGTGGTATTCCTAAAAAATTTGTAAATTCTTTAACAATCTTTGGCAATGGATTCTCTTTCAATTTGTCTCGATTGCCTTTATGATTTGGAGGTACAGTCAAAAACTATATTATCCTTCTCCCATCTTTATTACAAATTCATGCATATGCTGAACCATTATCAAGTACTTTTGTTTCCATTAAAGTCGTAAAAATATATGATATCGTGTTGTGGTTCGGCTACTATGTGAAAAAATTGTACATGTATATTTAATGTATAATTTACTACATAGCTAAATGAAAGTCATATCAGTGGATTTTATTGATTATAGGATGTGATTAGGTTGCTAGTTTAGAAAGGATCTATTAAAAGGATTATTATTAAGGTTTATACAACCTTATTTTCTTTTTAGTAGTGACTTTTGAAGTTAATTTTATATTGATAGTAACTTGTATATATCTTAAGTCACCTTTGTTGGACATTGGTGATCCTTAAGATCTTAGTTTACTTCTTTTATTTGGTGCTTAAAGCACCAAGTATGTAAATCTTATAAGAAGAAGGGTTAGAAAAGGGTTTTTAGTGTAAAAAGGGTAGTTTGGCCATCCATGTGGATGAATAGAGGTAGATGATAGAAATCTCTATTCTAATTGGCCAAAAATAATGCCCAATGGGCTTCAAGGAGGCTGCCCGAGGGTTTATTAGGAGTTAGGGTTTGTTTTTCGAGGGGAGTCGAACATCGGAGGCAAGGGTCATCAGGTTTAGGTTTTTGGGTATGATTTAGGTGCAAATCTTGCATGATTTGGACTTTTAATGAAGAAGTTATAGGCGCTCAAAGTTAGGGTGTCGATTTTGGACCTACTGTCACTCTTTTGGGTATATCTCGTGCATACAGAGAGCAATCAAAGATCGGCGACTAGGGTTGGAAAGCGCACTTTCTTTGCTACACTTTTCACGTACAGCTCGATAAATTCTAAGCTAGGGTCAAGGAGATATTGCGAGTTAAAGTCAGTGCTTGTAAACTAAAGGCAGTAAGTGACTCTGCTTAACTAGCAGTTACATTTTGAGCTATATCTTAGTCAATTTGATAGATTTTTGGCTCAAAGTTTTCAGGAGTATATATATTTATGTCACAAGACTATGTGCAAAAATTTTGTGGCATTAGGGTTTTGGGTTTGTGAGATATAGAGAAAATAGTGCTCGGGTGTCTCTGAGCTAGGGTTTTAAGCACCTGCTAGGGGTTTAGAGATATCAAACGATCGGAAGTTTATTTGCGGTTGAATGTTTTTTGTGATAAAGCTTAAAGGTTAATTTTACCTTTCCTGAAAGTTTGAAGAAAACTGAACGGCTAGATCAGAAGATATGATTTTCTAAAGTTTGGGAAGAAAAACATTCTTTGCGGGAAAATATATTTTTAAGGGTTTTTGTTGCAAATTTGGACTTTTGTGCATACTAAAGGTGTTTTTGGGAGCCAAGACTTTATGGAGGTGTAAAAGATGGATGTATAGAGCCATGATATGATTTTGATATATAGATGAGTCTTTAAAAGGTTTTTAAGGATTTTCTACATATCATAGAGAAAACTTATGTACAAACCTACTTAAAAATAAGAGGTTTTAATCATACAAAACCTTTTTCTTATATTATCGTGTGTATTTATCCTTCTTATTAAAAAAAAATAACTCATTAGAGTTTAGCCAATAAATATTAAGAAAAATTCTCTACAGCTAGGTACCCAGTGTATTCCTAGATAGAAGTTCACGCCACGCGACAACGATTGTCCCAATATAAGAGGATAAGATGTTATATCTTGAATAAAGAAATTTTGATCCATTGCAACATCATCAATCCGAATTTTCACATTTGAACAAACACCATACAATTCACCTCATGTATTATTAGCTACCTATATTATCCATCCATGCTTTATATCAATTGGCCACTTTTGCTTCATTTAAAGATTCTTAGACATAAGATTTATTTCTAAATCATGGTCGATCAAAGCAACAACTGGCTCATCCATATTTCTAATCTTTACTAATGCCTTTGTAGTTACTTTAATCCAATGCTTTTGAATATAATGACTCAAAATTTCTTTTTCCTTGTCACTTGGATCATCAAAGCATACTCTTTGATTATAACTCCTTCTTCTATTCGTTGATTATATGTAACAATTACCAATTTTATTTTCTTCATCTTCACATATATATACATTAATAGCATGATTTGATCCAACTTCATTCATTAATTGCCTCTTCTCCTTAATAGTATTAATAATAACATCATAAAATTCTTTCTTTGTAATATCCAAAATCTCTTTCAATATAAATTCAACTTTAGTATTGAGTACACGTTCTTTAAGCATTCCCTTTAAATCTGTTGTTGCTTCAATATCAGAAAGAGATTTGTAAGTCATTGATTTATCTTTTTCTCCTAAATCCTTTGATTTTTTTTTTAATGATAATGAAGAATCTTTTGTAGGTAACTCTTGTGAAGCTATCTCACGAGCCTTATCTCCTTGAATCTGCCTGTTACAAGAATTTTCTTCTCTCATCTCATTAGAATCATGTCTTCTCTTTTCTTCTATCAAGGCTTCATGTTGGCTCTTAGCAATATAGGCATGCACTGATAAAGCTTCTATAGGATCTTTCAAACTTGTAGTTGTACAAATTATTACAACAGTCCTCAATAAAGCTTTTTGTGATATCTTCTTTTTATATATTATAGAAATGGCAGAAGACCAAAACCCACTTGGTTCAATATTTCCAAAAAAATCTTGTTTATTATTATCATCCATTCAAATACCATAACTTACAATATCTATTACTACAATCCCATTTGTTATCAAAAAATCTTTAATTAGTACTTTTATACATCCCTTATCAAAATTAGTTTGAAAAAAATCACTAATATCCGTTAATGCTACTTTTTCATCTTTTCAAAAAATAATGCCTTATTGCACCATTTTATTGAATTCACTACAATCTTTTTGAGAATGAAAATCATCATCACACCAAATACATCTTTGTACATATTCTTATTTAAAAATAGCTTTTGAATTCATTATAGAAGTCTTTTCCTCAAGCCTTGCAAGTTCAATTTGAAGATCCCGTATTCCACTTATAAGTTCTTCAATTCCCACATCTTCTTTCTTTGATGTAGTCATTGAAAGTTCAACAATAGGTATTGTTGATCATGAAGTGGGCACTTGAATTTTAGATACTTACACAATTCTTTAAATATCAACCTTATCCTTTTTCTTTTCCTTTTTTGCAAGCAATCCCATTGCATCTTCAATTTCTTTCTATTTTATTGCCAACCCTTCATCTTCTTTATCCTCAAGAAGAATTTCTAATCTTTCTTGCAATTCTCCATCAGCTATTTGAAGAAATAATTCAACCTTGTTTGATCCCAAGGTTATCTTTTCCACTTTTGATAACCGAGAATATTACCTTTTAAACTCCTTTAATAATTTAGTAGCTTACAATTTTTTATTAAGGCACTCAATCCATTCCAAAAATGATTTCTTAGTGATTCGATTAGAGTCTTCCACAAAATACTCATCTCTCAATGCATGAGAAAATATCTCCCAAGAATTTCCAAATTCTTCAATAATTGATTTCACATGTTGTCTTATTTCCAACATCGTAGCAAGTTCAAATAATAAAATCATATCCTTTTCAAAAACTTGATTCGATTCTATTTCTTGCACATAACATCTTAAATACCTAGAAATATTTCTTCCATCAAACTGGTCGATCTAGTTAACCATTGCTTGTAAAGCTGTGATTGTCAAAGCCTCCTCGCAATCATTATCCTATTGCTGTTGCATAAATAATATAAATACTTGAAACATACTTGCAATACTTAGATCTAGATATATATCTTGTCCACCACAAAAAAAATCTATTTGAAGCTCCACTTAAAGATCCACTTGAAGCACCACCCAAAACTCCATCAAAAACTTCAAAATCTACCTTCTTGGCTTTTTGCGCCATCAATTCTAAATAACCAAAGTAAAATTCAACACCTTCCACCTCAAACTTTCAAGTTGAGTTTACCACTTATGTCATATGATGTATTGTCTTGTTTGAAAATGCAACGGACACTTGGCTGTAGAGGGTGAAGTTGCAATTCATAGATATCCAAAAATTCTTAATAAGTTTCATCTGTATAAGAAGAATATAATTGAATATCAATATGAGAGTGCTTAAGTTAATACAAAGTGCTTAAAAACACTCTTCTTGATAACTTCATCTACATATAAATCCCAATTGCTTGTTACTTGTCACAATCAAGTAACTAGATTTTTCTTTACAAACTCTAATTTTATTTAATAAACTTTAATAATCTATAACTTTTAATCTAACTATCAACTTAGTGTGAAACTTTGTATACAAATGCAAATAAAAGTCTTCTATTTGCTCAAAAAGTTTTAATCTAATCCAATTTACAAATTGTGGAAAATCAACCAAAACCTACACTAATGTCACTTGACTGCCAGCTTGAAGGTTGATGTAGATATTCCAGTGGCAAATTTTTCTTTTTCAACTATTAACTTCAATTAAATTTTGGTGTGTAGCTTATTCTTTGAAACTTTTAATATTTTGTTAAGTTTCATCTTAATTCCACTAATAGATCTTTAGATATCATAAAAATCCCAAATAACCCTAAATTGCCAATTTTTGATATCTCTTTGTACTAAGGATCATGTAAATCTTAATTGCATTGTTAGATTATTATAAAATTTCATTTAATCTTAGCACACTCAATTATCCACATATTGTCAAATTTTCAACCATAGATGTCATCTCAATTGCACACAATAGCTGAAAGTGCTAGTCTTAACTTTATTGTATAAAATTTAACCTCCAGTACCAATCTTAACTTTAGATAGCGATTGCTAAGTCTTTCCAAATCCTACAAAAACAAGCCTCTTGTCTTTGAAATTAACTTGAAGCTAATTCTCCAACTCTAATTGCCAATCTTCAAATGATCCAATCTCCTACCCTTGGTGGCCGTTTTTGTAGCTAGAGATCTGATTTCAACCTTGTTTCATACACGGTCAATCTTTAGATATCAATCCAACTTTTTCTAAGGATTTTTAAGCTTAATCCTATCTTCAATTTAATATTAATATCAACCATATTAATTATTTATCTTTTCTATCCTATTTTTATTATTTTATGGCTTTTTAAAAATAGTAATAAAATTTGTACAACCTAGAAGGAAAATTTAACAACTAATTTTTATCTATTAACTATTAAAACAAGAAAATAATCTAAGAGGCTTTTATAAATCTTTTCTTAAGTATCTTAAGTTCTAAGGTTATTAAGTATTAAATAGAAAATATTCTTATTCATGCTTTTCACTATATAAACGTGTTATAACACAACAGTGGTGTTCTATAGGATCTCCAACACATGTCCAACTTATAAGACACATGTCAAACTTGCAAAACAAGTTTTCTACATGTGCGCTACATACTTAGCTTGTTCCATAAGTTGCCAATATGTGCAATATGTAGCTACCTTGTTTTTTAAGCTACCAATATATACGACACATGGCTAGCTTGTTGGCCAAGTTTCTAGCCTACTAATCACCTATAGACATGTATTAAAGATATATCCGCATCTATAAAGCTTCTAAGAAGCTTTTCTATAAGATGTTATTAAATTAACTTATTTCTATCTACTTCTACTTATCTATATTAGTTAAATAATTATAAGACTAAATCTTGTTTGTGACATTATCTCCTTTTCTAGAGACGAGTTCCATGAAGAGTGATGATTATGTATTGGAGAAGTCTAAGATGTACCAAATTATATTTGCTATATACTTTGATCTTTGCTCTCTTCAAAGATAGTTGATAGATCCTCTCAGCCATCAATAGTTTCTTATATGAAGGCGAGAGGACCACCCTGTTATTTGATCCTTGCTAAGACCTTCATAACTTTCTTCAAAGATAACATTTGGAATCCCATGAAGAATAATTCCTACTTCTAAAAATATCACTAAACATTAGAAGTCTCTTCTAAGATTGTGATATCAAATACATTGTATCTTCTTGATGATCTTCATTTCTATTTTGTCGTCTTGAAAGTTGTGATAGTCGTAATGTCTTATCTGATAAATTAGCAAACAATGGTTTTTGAGTTGAATTCGTAGATTATTGATTCTATTTAGGAATTATATGGCAACATTCTATAGGACCTTTAATATGTGTTTAACTTACAAGACAAGTTTATTACATGTGTGCCATCTACTTAGCTTCTTCTATAAGCTCCCAACATGTGCAATACATAGCTAGCTTGCTCTATAAGCTACCAACATATGCAACATGTGGCTAGCTTGTTGATCAAGTTTCTAGCCTATCAATCACCTATAGACATGTATAACGATGAATCCGCATTTGTAAAGCTTCTAAGAAACTTTTCTATAAGATATTATCAAATTAATCTACTTTTATCTACTTCTATCTATCTATATTAACTAAATGATTATTGGAATGAATCTTATCCATGACAGATTTATGGAGATAGAATGAATAAAATTTTTGTACCTTTTAAGATGCATTGATAAGATTTTCAACCAATTTTTATATATGCTGATTGATATCATAACTGCGCTAATGAATAAGATATTTCAATTTGTTCTACTTTTATTATGAATCAAATATCTTTTCAACCTCTTATTCTTTATGATTATTGATTTCAATATTAGATGGCAATCATTGTATTTTTTCCAAAATATGCGACTCTCTATAAAGCTCCAAAAGAAAAATATAGAAAATTAGATGCACCTTCATAAAAGATGGTAGTTTCAATCAATATGCTACTAGATTAATTTATTTTTGGATAGAAAATGGTCTTAATCTTTGATAGTCTAATTTATTGCATGATTGCTTGATCTTAATGTTTTGTTAAAGAAGCCATACTTTATTTTCAATATGAAAAGTAGGCAATTGATTCCTGAATTTATCTACAAATGCCTTATAAGTATCTTAAACTGCTTACAATTAAAGCTTCAAGGTTATTTAATGTTGTAATAGATACTTTAGCTCTTGGATTGTTATTCTTTGGTATATTCTATAGATCAAGCTTTGGATGATATCTATAGTTGGAATAAAATGGTGTTTGTTGAATTGAGACATGAATAATATTATTATATGCAAGCTCCACTAATGGTAGATATAAGACCCAATTGTCTTGTTGATAATTAATATTATTTTAAAAATAGTGCTCCAAAACTTAGTTGATTCATTTTATTTGGTTGTCAATTTGAAGATAGAAAGCCAAAGAAAGTTTAATATCCACCTTTGATATTTCAAAGAATCATTTCTAAAACATAGATACAAATTGGAGTCCTCAATCAGATATAATGCCATTCGGTAGACCATGATATCAATATAAATTGTCAAGAAAGAACCTTGTTGTTTCTTCACTAGAAATAGTCTTCTTATAAGGAATAAAATGGACCATCTTTGAGAATTGATCAACCACCATAAAGATATTATCCAATGAATTGGATGGCAGTAGATCCGTAATAAAATTCATCAAGATAGAAGATTGTAACTATTTTTGAACAAGCAAGGGCTATAAGAATCCATAAGGGCATTCTCAAGGATTCTTAGATCTTGAACAAATGTCACAAGAAAGCACAAAGTCTTTTATAACCTTTTATATTTGAAGCCTCTAAAAATCTCAAGAAATAAGTTCTAAGATCTTGTTAAATCTAAAGTGATCTACAACTAAAAAATCATGGCAAGATTAAAGAACATGTTGTTGTATAATAACACAGCCATTAGATAAAAGAGGAAAGAAATGATTAAAATATATAGAAGCTTAAATAGAAGTATTTTAGCAAATTATTTTATAATTATAAATAATAGAAAAAAAAATAGAAAAAAGTTAAAAAACTAATACTCCTTTTTTATAGAAAAGGCTTCTATTTAATTTGTATGGCTTTAAATAAGATAAAATAAAGTATATTAGAAAAATAAATAATATAAGCATCTTTAGAAAATAATTTAGGTGAGATTTTAAAAAAATTTATCTTAATAATCTTAGAATTGATACTTGGAGAGAACCAGTTATGAACCTAGGTCTGAATCAGACCTTGAGGTACAAAACCATATGCCTATAGTAGATTGAGTCTTCTTTTGCAAATCAAAGAGTGGAATTAGAGACCAAACTTAAGAAGGTGTGTTTTAGTATTGATTTTGAGTGATTTGAAGAAGAATTGGCTTTGTAAGAGCTTTGCAAAGTCAAGGTTGTATCAAGTGACTTTGGATCTTGTGAAATAAAGAGGGGTTTACAACTTTGAGCTTTCTAGGCATTAAATTTCAGATCTATAGGTGAAATTTTAAGAATTTGTGATTGGAATTGTGATTAAGGTATATTATAATTTTGAACTAGATCAAATAGTTCAATTAGGAATTATTAGAATTCAAGTGCACTAAGGTCTCAAAAGCTGAGGTTTGAGGATTAATGAGGGTTTTTTAGATATTTAGCAATTTATTTGTTGAATTGATGTGAGAGTTTTTTTATGGATAATAGATAAGATTTTCTATTTGTGTATGAGTTTTGAAAGTGATTGAATAGTGCAAAGAGAAGTTATTTGTGCTAGAAATTTGACATTAGGATTGCAAAAGGAGGGTGGCCGACACTCAAATAGAAATTTAATCATAACTTTTGTTGGATAACTTGGATCTCTTTTAAACTTTTTGTATGTTTTTTCAATTTAATTGTTGAAAGATTGGCAAATTTTGGGCTAAGATCAATAATTAGATCATCAACCAATATATTTTAAATCTGCTATAGGATTTGGTTGGGATTTGTTAGAATTCGGATATGATTTGTTAGGGTTTAGTTAAGATTTGTTTAGAATTTGGTAAGGATTTAGTTAAGATTTGATTAGAATTATCAAAATTTGATTAGAATTTGATTAAGATTAATTAGGATTTAATTAAGATTTGATCAAGATTTTATTAGGATTTAGTTAAGATTTGATTATGATTTGATTAGGATTTGGTTAGAATTTAATTAAAATTTGACAAGGATTTGATAAGGATTTAATTAGGATTGTTAGAGTTTGATTAGGATTTGTTTAAGATTTGACTAGGATTTGACTAGGATTTGATTAGAGTTTGTTCAAGATTTGACCAAGATATTTAGGATTTATTTAAGATTTGATTAAGATTATTAGGATTTAACTAGAATTTATTTAGGATTTTTTAAGATTTGATTAAGTGTTATTTCAGATTTAATTAAAATTCTTAAGATTTGATTAGGATTTATTTAAGATTTGATTAGGATTTTTAAGATTTGATTAAGATTTATTTAGGATTTAATTAGAATTTTTAAAATTTGATTAGGATTTATTTAAGATTTAATTAGGATTTTTAGAATTTGATTAAGATTTATTTAAAATTTGATTAGGATTATTAGGATTTGATCAAAGTTTGATTAGGATTTATTTAGGATTTGATTAAGATTTGATTAGGATTTAATGAAGATTTGATCAAAATTTGTTTAGAATTTGACTAAGATTGTTAAGATTTGATCAAGATTTGATTAGGATTTGATTAGAATTTAATCAAGATTTGACCAAGGTTTAACTAGGATTTGTTTAAAATTTGACTAGGATTTGTTTAGGATTTGACTAAGATTTGACTAGATTTTTTTAGGATTTTTGATATATTCTTTTATAATTAATTAAAAAATCTAATTAAAATTTTAATAATTAAAGCATACTTATCAATCTTAATTACAAGTTTATATAATTTTATTAGAGGTGGTAAGACTTGTTATTTTTTTTTTTTTTTATCTTCTATAGCCAAGTATCTAGTGCATTCTCAAGTAGAACTTCACGGCATACGACAACGCTGTCATATTAGTCCTTTTAGGATATACAAACATTCTTCAAAATATAAAAGATCTTTCTCAAATTTAAACTTATCAACATTTTTATTAAAATGACACTTGATATCAAAGATCAAAGTACCATTAATGGTTGCAATACGCACCTCATTAATGAAACTAGAATTAATAACGACCGATGTAATAGTAGAGCAAAGATAAAATTATTCTAGCTTCAACAAAGTTGCATATTATTAATCAAATGTTGCCTCTCCTTCCCTTAGTATAAGATATAATCTCATTGATAAAATATTGAATAATCCTTGTTGCTTCCTAGATTGATAAGTGATAACAAAATTAAATCAAGATAATGATATATTCTATTAAGTTTGATGGCAATTAAAAATCCGAGCTGATATAAAGTATTTTAAATTTTTGTGATCTCTATATACAGTTACAAAATACATTATTCTTTTGAAAAAATGATATTATTTTTTTAAAAAATCTATAATAGCAAGAAGCTTTTTATTGTGGATTTTATAATTAATTTTAATAATAAAAAAAATTAAAAATAAAATATAATAGTATGGAATTTATTATCTATACCCATTTGTAAAAGTATGGCCCCTAGTTCAAAATCCAAAGCATCAATCTCTATATAGAATGTCTTTATAAAATTTGGATGCATCAAGATTGGAGCTCTGGTGAATATTTTCTTGAGATCATGGAATGCCCTCTTTGCTTGGAGCCCCCATTTCAACTTATCTTTGCGTATCAATCAAGTAAAAGTGGTAGCAATTTAAGAATAATTTTTTATAAAGATCTAATAAAAGTTGGCAAATCCAAGAAACTATGTACATCTTTTATAGTCTTTGGAATGGCCCACTGTATAACTCCCTCCACCTTCTTGGAATCCATCATCAAATCCTAATTAGATAAGATATATCTCAAAAATTTCATATTTGGTTGATAAAATACACATTTCTCTAACTTAGCATACAAACCTACATCTCGCAACTTTTGTAATACCAATTTTATATGCTTTTCATGTTCTTCCAAATTTTCAATTATATTAAGATATCATTAAGATAAATCACCACAAATTTGTATAGATACTCTCAAAAGATGTCATTTATTAAATGCTGAAAGATAGCTGGTACATTTGTTAATTCAAAAGGCATGATATTATATTCAAAATATCCATATCTTATTCAAAATGTGGTCTTTCTTTTGTCTCCTTCTTTGATCTGTACTAAGTTGTATGTTCTATAAAGATCTATTTTAAAATAGATCTTAGCTTGGCCAAGTTATTTCAAAAGTCTTAAGATTAACAATAGTGGATAAAAATTCTTTATTATTATCTTATTTAATTTTCAATAATCAATATATATACATAAAGAATCATCTTTTTTCTTTATGAAGAGTATAGGTGCACATACTACTGACTTTAGATATTTGATGAAGTTCTTTACAAGGTTTTATCAATATAATATTTCAATATTAAAATCTTATTTTGAGAAAGATTATAAATTAGCCCAAAAGATGGTTATGTTCTTTCTTGAAGATCTATAATATAATCATATGGTCAGTGCTTTGGTAACATATTAGCATTTTTCTTCTAAAAAATATTTTAAAACTTGATATATTGCTCTAAAATAACTGCTAATGAAATCATATCTTTTTTAGTTAGAGTCATATAAATAAAAAATTATATATCTTTTTTGATCAATTTTTCAAAGACCTTTGCTCCAATAAATAAAAACTTATTAATTCATTATCTTATAAGGATTTTTGTAAAAAAAAATGTCATTCTTTATGATCTCTAATCTATAGAAGGATTATGCTTTTTCAATCAAAAAAATTTAAAAATAACAAGATTTGAAGGAATTCTAATAATATTCAATACAATTTGGCTACTATGGTCTTTAAATGCCACTTTTATATACATTATTTCATAGATTACACTACCAAAGGATAAGAATTGTCCATCTATTATTTCTATATGAATGAATTTGGATTTCTATGCTAGAAGAATTTTATGAAATTTAGCAAATTCTTTATTTAAGAAATAAATAAATATTCTTAAATCTAATAAGATAATTGCTTAAAGCTTTTGATAGCCAAATCACAAAAGAATTATAAAGAAATAAGTAGATTAAGGAGAAAGAGAGGAACTTGAATAATTTTGTGATGTTAAATTATCTAGCTGCACAGTTCTTATTGTGGCTGAACATCTTTATTTTTTTGAATGATTATATTTCTAGTTTTGGTGATAGGTTCATTTTATTTCTTTGGGCAATTGTGAGTTTTAAGGCCTTCTTTACTATAATACAAATATAGATCTTCTTCCATCTAATGCTTCTTTTCTTATAGATTAAAAGATTTAAAATGTATTGCATCAAGTTACATATCTTCTACTTTTGAATAAAAATTTATATTGCTTATTGATGTAACAAGAGTGTATTGGATTACATATTGTCTTATTAAAGCCTTTGAAAATTGATCCTAATGACATTGAAATAGTTGATTATTATATTTTATGGCTTAGCTAATGGCTTTATTAAGTAATTAAGGATCCAAAAGTAATAAAAATAAGCCCTTCATATCATCTCTTAATTTCCAATAGAATTAATTTATTAAAGCTTCTTCATCCTAATTCATATTGCATACTAGTTGCCTAAAATTGGATGCATAGACTGATACAAAGCGCACTATTATGTAGCATGATCTTCTATCTAGGAATACACTAGATATCTGGCTGTAGAGAATTTATTTGAAACTTAATAGCAAGAATCTAATAGGTGATTTGTCTTTAATAAAAATGACAAAATAATATAAGGATATTATAAAAGATAATTTTTATTAATAAATCCTTTTATATTTAAGTAGGTTTATACAAGAGGCTCAAACTGCCGTAAAGCCTTTTAAAATTTTTTTCACCCGCAAAGACTTATTTCTTCATAAATTTTAGAGTTTAATAATTCTTGATTCAACTATTAGGTTTCTATAAAATTATCTTCAAAGTATAGATAATCCTCTTAAATTTTATCAAAAGATAGAATCAACTATAATTTTGCTTTTAATCATCTAATATCTTAAAAATCCTAATAGGTACTTAAAATCCTAGCTTAAAGACATCCAAGCACTATTTTCCTCATATCTCACAAATCTAAAATTTTAATATCACAAATTTTTTGCACATAGTCTTGTAACATAAATATATACATTCTTAAAAATTTTGAGCAAAAAATCTATCAAATTGCATAAGATATAGCTCAAAACATAATCACTAGTTAACTAGGGCCACTTACTGCCCTTTAGCTTACAAGTACTGACTTTAACTTCGAATATCTCCTTCATCCTAGCTTGAATTTTATTGAGCTATATATAAAAAGTGTAGCCAAAAAAGTATTCTTTTCAATCCCAATTGCCAATTCTCTATTGTTTTTTTTACGCACGAGTTATGCCTAAAAGAGTGACAGTAGATACAATTTCACCACTTTAACTTTAAGTGCCTATATCTCTTTCATAAAAAGTCTAAATCATCCAAAATTTTCACCAAAATCATATCCAAAAAACCAAACTTATTAATCCTAGCCTTTGATGTTCAATTCTTCTTGAAAAACAAACCCTAATTCCTGATAAACCCTCGAGCAACCTCCTTAAAGTCCATTAGGCATGATTTTTGGCCAATAGGAATAGAGACTTCCTATCATCCATCTCCATTCTTTTACATGGATGGCCTAACTACCTCCTTTTACATTAAAAATTCCTTTCTAATCTTTTTTTTATAAGATTTATATAATATGTATTCTAAATATCAAATAAAAGAAGTAAATAAATTCTTAAGTATCACCAATGTCTAACAAAGGTGACTTAAGATATATAAAAGTTAGTATCAATATAAATCAACTTCAAAATTACTATCAAAAAGAAAATAAGATTGTATAAATTTCATTAATAGCTCTATTAAACAAATTCCTTCTAAATTAACAACCTAATCACATCTTGTATCCAATAAAATCCATTGATATGGATTTTACTTAATTATATAATAAATTATACATTGAATATATATGTATAATTTTTTTACATTGTAGCCAAAGTATAATTTAATGGTGTCCCTTCTTGCAATACTTGGATCTTAACTATTGTCCAACATGCCTTATAATATTGTCCAAATGCTTTTACAAATGCTTCCATAAAAGCTTCAAAGTTGCTCAAAATTGGTGATTTCTTCTTAAACAAGAGAGCAAACCACGATAATGCTTGCCCTATAAGCAAAGTGCCAATTAATCCAATCTATGATTCTTATGTCAAATAAATATCAAATTATAGAACTGTTATCAATCAAATTTGATTAACAAATCCTTGAAACTTTGAATATATATTATTATATTTTTCCAAAAATTTAACTCAAGACTCCTTATATTATTTAGCAAGTGGATTTCCTTGGCACAACATAAGTAATAGTGCATCTTCAAGTATAGAAGTTGGAGGCACATGCAGTCTAGATTATAATATTTTAGATATTCCGTCATTATGAAGTTTTGTAATAATTTCTTCAATTTCTATAGTTCTAGCACATAAAGTAATAAGAGTGCTTATGATGGCATTTAATTTTGACTCAAAAGATTTTATCATATTAATTTCTTAACTTCTAGCCATTTTAAAGAAATAAAAGAAATAAATCTATAAGAAGATAATATAAGTTTAGAAGAGGATAATCCATAATTTCTAAAATATCTTAACACCTTCAAAGAAAAGAATAATCCACTCTCTCATAAGAAGAACAAATCTCTAATATTATGATGAAAAAAATATCAATTTAAAAGGAAATAATCTATAATCTCTAAAGTGCTAGTATATCTTCAAGAAGAGAGATAATTTATTCTCTAATAAGAAGGATCAAACTCTAATATTTAAAATGAGGGCAGTCTTGACAAACTATTAAAGATACAAGGATATAAAACAAGAAACTTGAACTAAAAAGAGATTACAAGAAGAAACTGACAAGGACTTGAATTATCTAAATGAATATACAAATAATACTAAGAAAAATAAGCTAGAATTCCAAGAGATGTGTTGTTGAGACTGAGGAATTCTTCAACCTTGATTCTAATATATATCCTTATCTAAAAAGCTTCTTAAGCGGCTTCCATCAAACTAAGAAGCTTCTCAAACAGTTTCTGCCAACTTGGAAGCTTCTAAAGTTCTTTCCACTAATTACAAAGCTTCTTAAGCTACTTCCACCAACTTAGAAGCTTCTCAAGTAACTTCTTTTAATTAAAAAACTTCTAAAATATTTTAGAAGGTTTTGTGAACTTTTAAAGTCTATGTCTCTAATAAAATCATAATAGTTAGATTATATTTAATATTATTAGATATCCATCTAACTCCCTTAATTTAAGACTTTTTAGATTTAAAAGATATATCCCTTCTATGGATTGGATATCTTGTAAAATAAAAAAATTTAAAATATTATAATTTGATATTATTAAACTTGATAAAAAATATTATACACATTGTAGATCTAAAATCATAAAGCCTCTCTTTATTGGAACTAAAGTTTTTATAAGATCAACTAAGAATATCACTCTTTTGTTGTTTATATAATTCCAACATCTAAAATGACAACTATTCCAACAATCCTTTCAAAAAAATATAAAAAAATTTAAGATATATTTAAATATATATATATATATATATATATATAAGAACATTGTTTGTATGATTGTACTATTGATCTTCAAGATGACTCACAACCACCTTTTAATCCAATTTATAACTTGTCATAGAACTTATAGCATTAAAAGAATATATAGATAAAAATTTAGCAAAGAGATTTATTTGACATTCAAAATCTTCTACTGGTATATTTATACTTTTTATGAAGAAAAAAGATGGATCTCTATGGATGTGTATCAACTACCATTGTTTCAATAAAGTGATGATAAAAAATTATTATTCTTTACTATTGATATTTAGGTTCTTTGATCAATTAGATCAAGCTAAGATCTATACCAAAATAGATTTTTACAAAGTTTATAATTTAATATACATCAAAGAAAAGAATAAAAGGAAGATTGTTTTTTATACAAGATATGGATACTTTGAATATAATGTCTTGTCTTCTGGCCTTATAAGTATGCTAGTCATTTTTAATTTTTGATGAATGATGTATTTAATAAATTCTTGAATGATTTTATTATATGCTATTTAGACAACATTCTAATTTATTCTAAGACTCCAAAAGAACATAAATAATATGTCCATCTTATCTTACAAAGATTAGAAGATATTAGACTATACATCAAATTAAAAAAATATGTATTTTATAAGCCTCAAGTCAAATTTTTTAGCTATATCATCTCAAATGAAGGTTTAATGATAGATCTAAAGAAGATTAAGACCATTAATGATTATATAATTTTAAAATTAAAATGACACATATAATACTTTCTTGGATTTATAAACTTCTATAGAATCTTTATTAATAATTATTTTCAAATAGTTATTTTATTTATACAATTGATAAGTAAAGATAAGCTTAAATGGAGATCAAAAGTTAAAAAATCCTTTGAATACTTTAAAACAATATTTACCATAGTCCCTATTTTCATTCATCCAAATTTTTTTAAGCCATTTTTTATGAAAATTGATACCTCAAATTTTGCATTAGAAGCAATTTTATCACAATTTGGAAGAAAAGAGAGATTGCATCCAATTGCATTCTACTCTAAAAAAAATTTAGTTATAGTGATTAATTATGAGATTTATAATAAGGAACTTCTTACTATTATAGATTCATTTTAAGAATAGATCTATTTGCTTAAAGTCACTTCTCATTTAGTGAATGTATATACAAATCACAAGAATTTTAAATATTTAATATTAACTTATATTTTAAATTATTTTCAAGCTTATTGGAACATGTTTTTATCATATTTCAACTTTAACATCATTTTTTTTTTTAAAAATAACAAAAATTATCATATACTTTATCAAAACAATCATACCTTATGCCAAAAGAAAAAAATGTAGCATACAATCAATAATAGATAATATTCTTAAAATTCAAGAAATTTTATATTTGAACAATTATTATTTCAATTCTAATAGATTCTTTGTTTTTTAATCAAGTTTATACAACCTTGACTACAAATCTTATTATTTTTTAAACTAAATATTATTCCAATAATATCCACAATGATTTGAGTACATTCAAGTTTGAAGATGGTTTTTTTTACTTTAAAGAACGTCTATATATTTCAAAAGGACTATTGTGCTTTTGAGTTTTTTAAATGTGTCATGACTTTTGAATTATAAGATATTTTGGATTCAACAAGATATTAAAAATTAATTATAGAAATTTTTGGTGGCCTCAAATTTTAAAAATTGTCAAAGAATTTGTCTTCTCATGCATCACATATTTTAAATTAAAGAATCCTTGACATTATTCATATGGACTTCTTCATCTACTACCAATTCTAAAGAAACCATGGTTTTCTATCTCTATGGACTTCATCATAGATCTTCCACCATTGAATTCTTTTGATGCCATATATATTGACCAATTTATCAAAATGGCACATTTTATTCCTTACAAGAAGACCATTATTAGTAAAAAAATGGCTAAATTATTTAGTGATAATGTTTATAAATATCATTGATTGCCAAATGATATTATATCAAATTGAAGATCACACTTTGTATCTAAATTTTGGAAGTCACTTTTTGAGATTTTTTGAGTAGATATCAAGTTTTTTTTGATATTTTATCTACGAATTGATGACTAAATAGAATGAGTCAACTAAATCTTGGAATAATACTTAAGGTGTATCATCAATTATTAATAAGATAATTGAATATTTTACTTATCTCTAGTGAAGTTTGCCTACAATAATATGATTTATACATCTACTCAACAAATTTTATTTTATTCCAGTCATAGCCACTATCCAAAATTAAACTTGTTATTTGTTAATAAATCCAAAAATCTAGTGATAGATGACTTTGGAAATTGAATAGCTGATATCTAAGCTATCTTGAGACTTTAACTACAAGAAATCCAAATATACTTCAAAAAGTCAATTGACATATAAAGTAAGGAACAATCTCCATTTCAAATTGGCAATAAAGTATGGTTGCTTTAATGCAATATAAAGACTACTTAACTATCTGACAAGTTGGACTATTAAAAATTGGGGTCATTTCCTATTCAAAAACAAATTAATTGTATTACTTACTAATTGGAATTACTAACATCTATAAAGGTACATCATGTTTTTTACACCTCTTTTTTAAAATCTTATAAAAAATCAAGCATATTAAGAAGAATACAACTACCATTGCTTTGTATTGAAGTTGATAGCAATGAAGAATTTGAAGTAGAAGAAATACTTGATTTGAAGTTAAAGCAAGGATAATTATAATATTTTATACATTGATGTAGTTATAATATTAATAAGTACACATAAAAGCCAACTTCAAATTTAATTAATGTACTATAAAAGATAAAAGAATTTTATTGATGATATCTTTTTAAATCTAAAATAGCAATACAAGTTAAATAATACTCTTATCTAATATATTCAAATATAGTATATTCTAGACTTTATAATTTTTATAGAGGAAGGGTGGAAGCAGTCTTAAAACTTTCAAAGTTCAACTTTCATATACATATAAACTAACAAACCTAGAAGTAGTTCTATTCTACCTTAATATTGTAACATGTTGTTGTATTACTTAAAGTCTTGCTCAAGAATGCACCAAGCACTTGGTTGTAGAAGATAAAAAGAAAATTGTAACAAGTCTTAATACCTCTAATAAAATTATATATAAATTATAATTAAAAAATAATAAGTATGTTCAATCATTGAAGAAGTTTAATTATATTTTTAATTAATTATTAAAAAAATACAAAGAAATCCTAAAAAAGTTCTAAAGAAGTCATAAAGAAATAATAAAAAAATTATAAAGAAATAATATTATAAAATCTAAAAAGGTACTAAAATAAAAAAAATTATATTAAAAATAGAAATTAAAATTAAATTTTAGTCAAATTCTAATTAAATCTTAATCAAATCTTGTCAAATCTTGATCAAATCTTAATCAAATCCTAAATCTTAAACAAATTTTAATAAAATTTGAATCAAATCTTAAATTCTAAATAAATCCTAATCAAATCCTAAATCCTAATCAAATCTTAAATCCTAAATAAATCCTAATCAAATCCTAATCAAATTTTAAATCTTAATCAAATCTTAAATCTTAAATAAATCCTAATCAAATCTTAATCAAATTTTAAATCCTAAACAATCCCTTATCAAACTTTAATCAAATCCTACTATATCCTATAGCAAATTGAAACCTCAATAGCTCATGATTGAACCATTGATCTTGATTTAAAATTTATACACCTTTCAATAACTAAATTGGCAACATGCACAAATAATTTGAAGAAGATCCAACTCACCAAATAAAAGTTAAATCCAAAAATCTACTTAGGTGTAGGATGTCCTCCTTCTCCAACCTTGGTGCGAATCTCCTAGTGCCAATATATTTTTTTTGCACTGTTCAATTGCTTTTAAAATTCACAAATATATAACAAATTAAATCTATCATCTACACAAATAATTCTCACTTCAATCTAATTGGTAGATTGCTAAATATCTTAGCAATCCTCACTAATCTTCAAAATCCAATTTCTAAGATTTTGATCTACTTGAACTACAATAACTTTTATTAAATTGTTTGATCAAGCTCAAACTTATAGCATGCATTAAGTACAACTTTAATCACATATCCACAAAAATTCACCTAATGATCTATAACCAAATTTACAAAATACTCAAAAATATAAACTTTTTTTTATTTTATAAAATCTAGAGTTGTCCAAATCAACCTTAACTTTTTAAAGCTCTTACAAAGCCAATATCTATGCAAATCATTCAAAACTAATGTTTAAACAACCCTTCTTAAGTTTTCTCTCACATCCAACTTTTTGATCTGCCAAAGAACTCTCCAATTGCCATAGGCACACAGTTTTGGATCTTAGGATCTGATTTTGACCCAAGTTCACAACCAATTCTCTCCGAGTATCAATTCTTGAAATTTTGAGGTAAATTTTACTAAAAATTATTTTTAAGTCTTTTTAAAGATATTTACATCATTTATTTTTCTAATCTACTTTATTTTGCCTTATTAATAGCCATACAAAGTAAATAGAAGCCTCTTCTATAAGAAGACAATATCAGCACCTTTCAATTTTTTACTGTCTCCTTCTCTATTATCTATATTTTTAAAATGATTTGCTAAAATATTTTCATTTGAGCTCTTCTATAATATAATCATTTTTTTTTTCTTTCACCTAATAGTTGTATTGCTACATAATAATGTCTTTGATTTAATTTATACACTTATATATGGATAATTAAGAAAATAATATATGTCAATTAAGTCATTGTAACTGAGCATTTTATGCCATTGACCTCAAGATGAAGAACTGCCTAAATCAAAAAAATATCAAAGAATATCTAAGAGTCACACTCTAGCAATCATCATCAAAGTAGAACTTGCTTGTGAAAGAAGCCTTAAAGTAGTTTTTGAAGTATATTTTTAGGACAAAGGTTTGGAAGTTTAAACTTAGTTTAAAATAGAAGGCATCAATCACTATTATTAGTTGCAAAGACCAATAAATCTTCTAACTTGTAAAAGATAACTTGAATATGAAGATTTTAGAAGATATTAGAAGATTTAAGAAAATCTCAGATGATTGTAGAAGGTTCTATGAGATCTTAGATGATTGTAGAAGATTTTAGAGAATCTTAGATGGTTGTAAAAGGTTTTAGAAAGCTTAGATATGTTAAGAAATAGAATGTGTATTTATTATTGTCAAATATTAATAAAAATTATTTTATAAAAAAATCTTATTATTTTATAGTATATATATATACACATATATTCTTACAAGTTGTAAAAATATGTTAGCTTTAATAAATATAAATAAAAAAATTTGAGATATTTTAGATAAATTAAAAAAAGAATTTAAAGACTATAGGATCTCTGTTATATTTAAATATTATATTTTATTAAACTATGATAATTAAATTTAATAGAACTAATTAAATATTAAATATTATAAAATATTTTTTATCTTTTTTATTACAAATAATTATTTTAATTTCAAATATTTTTATAATTTTATGTTTTAAATATAAAAAATATCTTTTAATAAATTTTTTATAGAATATTTTGATTTACTTTATAGCTTTTTTTAATGATAGTATAATTATTTATGATCAAATAAATAATTATATAAGTTAAAGAAAAAAATTTAATTAATAAAATAATAATAATTTAACTAAGAAATAATAATAAATAATAATAAATAATATTAAATATATATATATATATATATATATATATATATATACATACATACATATATATAATAGAATATTAGAAAATAAACAATAGAAAAGTATTAATATTAAAATTATTAAATATATATTTGATAGATTTTTTGTATTATTAATCTTAGATTTAAAAACTATACTTAATTTTATATATTTAGTGGTATTTTCATATTTTAATTTATCTATATTTATCTTTGATTTGTTATAAAAATTAAATAATATAATTTAATTAAATTTTATTTTTGTGATAAAATTTTTAATAAATTATCTGAAATTGGTTTATCTTTAGTTTTTGTAATTTACACATTATCATGAATATTAATTTTAAAGTTATTTATTTTCTTGTATTAAATGTGTAATAATAGTTTCTAATCTCTTACATTCAGTACCAAAATTTACTCAAACTTTTTTTCTTTTACAAAGTCCAACATATAAACTTATCTAAAGTTTCTTTGCTTGAATTTTATAAAATCATATTATAATTTATAAAATAATTTACTATTATTTATATTTATACTCAAATAGAGTAGATAATAAAAATCTACTTAATTTATCTAAAACATTAAATATATACTTTTTAAAATATATTTATTATATATTTATATTTTATTGAGATATTTTAAAAATATTTTAAAAATATTAAAAACCCTTAAAAGTTCTAAATGAAAGTAAATTTTTTTTTGTTATTTTATTGTATCTAGTTTAGAAGAATTTAGTATTGTAATGCAAAAATATTTTATTATGTGCTAATTAAATTCTTTTTTGTTCTCTTAAATAAGTTACTGATTAAATAGAAATTAATCAATGTTATTTTTATTTCTTTAATAATAAAATTATAATTAAAAAATAAATATTAATAACTTTATAAAACTGAAGTGCATAACAAAAAAATATAAAATCAAAATATATTATTCAAAAATAAAAATACATATTATATATTTTAATTTTAAGATAACCAAAATAAAATGAATTTAAATTTCATATGATGAAAATATTACATGCTCAAAATATGCTGTAATGAATGAACTATCAACATACATTAAATAACAAGAATATTTTTAAATATATTTGTTTATATTATAAAATATTGATATTAATTTAATTATTGTTATATATTATATATAATTTTTTTAATAAAAACTATATAAATAAAAAAAATGGTTTGTATTAAAAAATATAATGTTATTTTTTATAGAAGTTTTATTAATGTCCAAATGATGTTGAAGTTGTTATTTACTTTAAAATTAATTTTTTAAAAATAAATTAAAATAAACTATTTATAAGATTTTAATATTTTATAAAGAATAATAAAAAATCAAATTTTAAATTTTAAAATGATTTTAGTTAGATTATATTGATATGATTCTTAATTAAGGTGGAAAATATATGAATAGTTTGTAAAATACCAATATAAAGATATGAACTTCTAAAAAATAAGGTGCTATTTTGCTCTTTTTTAATAATCTAAAAAATAGAGAATATGCTTTATATTATATAAACCAAAGCCATCTCACACATATAAAAATAAAGATTTGTTTATTCATATTTGACCAATTATACAAGAAAAAAACTTAATAAGGCTTATGATAACAATATTAGTTGTTATTCTTGTGAATCAATACAAAACTTTAAATTAAAATAATTGAGTACAATATAATATAAGATTTTTATTTTAAAATAATAATATAATATATTATTTAATTATAATATATATTATTAAGTATTTATAATTTCTAGATATAAGAGATACAATGCACAACTTATATCTTTTTATTTATGAAAAAAATGATCATTTATGTCAAAGACATGAATCTAGACAAAATTCAAAAGATAATGAATTCATATATCATTGAAGAAGGAAGAAAGTAAGAAAAAAAGATATAGATATAAATTAGAAAAAAACTAGAATATCTATTGGCAAACATAAAGAAGCTAAAGAAACTTAAACCAAGATTGGAATACAAAAAATACATTGATAAGATTGAGGATGGCCCTACTTTGGCTACTAAGAAGACCTTGTAGAAGCTTTCTAAAAACCACAAGACTTGTGGCCTAAGCATCCAATTGTAAGATACTTCTAATGCAATTTTTTTAAAATAAGATACTTGTGGGACAAGTTTCAATGGCCATATGGCATATCTGTAGAAATCTAAAGATCTAATCTACGTCTACAAAACTTCTTTAAATTTTCTTAAAGAAAATATTATCTATCTAATATATTCTATATACTTCTATTTATTTCTATTTATTTCTATTTATTTAATTAAAATAGGTATCTATTATAATTTAATCTAATACATGAATATATTATTTCATACTAGCATCTCTTTTAACTAAATAATTTTTAAACATTAGAATCTAAAGCCATAAGTATAAGACAATTATAGTGCTTGTTTCTTAAGAGATTTTTTATAAGAATGTTAATTGCCATGTAATTGGTGTGAAAATATGTTAAAATTATTGCTTATATTTGAACTTATTTATGGATGTAATAGACTTGATTATCAATATATTTGCTTCTATTGTAAAAGCTTGGATTTTTATTAAGTTGTATTATATTTTGATTATTGGCATAAATATTAGTAGGTTGGACTTGTTCACAACTAATGTTATTGAACAATGGTTGAAGCCAAATAGCTTCTATCAAGGCTCTTAATAATGACATATATTTGCTTTCAATTAAATTAAGTGTGACTAGCTTTTGTTTTTTGCTAGCCCAACTAATAAATTAAATTTTTAACTTAAAATGATAGCTAGATATTAAGTAATAATTATCTAAATTAATTATCTAGTTAATATCTAAAAATCCACTTAAAATAAGTGATTGTATTGATCTTTGATATAAAAGACTTAAATATAAAGTACATTTGAGATATCATAAAATTTATTTGTTTACTTGCCAATAATTTAGTGTAGGATATGTTAAATATTAAGATACAATATAAGTGGAATAAGAGATATCTAGTCTTTTATTGAATGATATATGAAATAAGCTACCAATTAATATCTTGTAAGAAAATTTCTTCATTATTGGTGGGACAATTAGCTTTAGTTAATTCAATACTATGTTCTATAGATGTAATTACTTAATGATATGATTCTATTTTAAATTTATGCAATAAAATTTGGTTATAATTAAATTAATAGATTTTAAGCCAACATCTTTATTAATTATAAAGATTTATAAGCTCAAAGTAGAAGACTTTTAAATTGGTACAAATCAATCATTTCAATCCAAGTAGAAGGATGATATTTTATCTTTTACAATAAATTTATATTATTAATAATTATGAAGCAATCATCTACATAATTTCAAAAATAATATAAAAAAATATGATTTTATTGTAATATATATGTGTATCTACATCACTTTAAATAAAACCAACAAAAAGAAGAAACTTAGTTAATATTTGATACCAAGTACGTCCAAATTGCTTAAGTCTATAAAGAGCTTTTTGTAACTTATAAATAATATGTTTAGTTAAACAAATGAATGGAAGAGTGAAATTCTTTAGTAATTTTATTTTGTCTTATAATTTATTATTTAAATAAGCAATTATAGCATCTATTTGATGGATGTGTAATCAATAATTAGCTACAAAGACTAATAAATACACATTGAAGATAATTTGAGGACAAAAAAAAGTGTTCCTATAGTCAATGCTTGTTGTTTGATATTTTTCCTTAGCTACTAATCTAGCTTTTCTTTTAATAATTTTTTTGTTGGATACATGCTTAGTTTCAAATATCCTTTTATATTTCACTAGATTTTTATTGGAAAATAATTCTAATAAACTCTATATATCATTTTTAACTAATAGCTAGAATTGAACACCTATTATGTACTATCAATTTGTAGCATCTAAACTTGCCATGGCTTCTTCATAAGAAAGAAGATCATTTTATATGTAAGGAAGTTCTTTAATAAATTGATCAACATAGACTAATAGTAATTTCTAAGGATGTTTAGATTTACTAGTTATACTTTATTTGTTGGTTGTTTGTCTCATATAGTATTAATTAGCTACTTTGGTGGTTTTTATTTATAAATAGATTGTCTATTTTTTATTAATTTAATTATATTATTACTATAATTTAATTTTTTTTAATTAGATGGATAATTAAACTTTGATTTATAAGGCTCGAATAGATATTTATTAGATGTATTAGACCAAAATATATTAGAGATATAAAAAAAATTTAAATAATAGCTACATCATTAAATTAAAGGTGACAAAAAGTATCACTTAATTGTTAGACTTAGATACTAAGACTAAAAAAAGAATCTAGTAGATCAATGAATTATTGTTAAATTTGAATAAGAAATTGTTGTTAAGATTGGAGATTTAATATATTTTTAAGTAGAAAAATATGAATTTATATAATTGGAATAACTATAGGTTGGATACTAAAATATTTTTAAAAGAAATTTGGCTATAACTAGATGTTAAGATCTATTACCTCATTAGGTGGTATGTTAGAAGATAGATGGATTTTTTTGTTTTTTAAAATAACAATCCAAGATGTAATTATTTATATGTTAGATTTATTTTATAATCGATAAATTTTGATGCCATACTCATATTTCAAAAAGATACATTTAATCTTCTTATAATTCAATTTAGATCTATATTTGGTTTTTTAAGATTTATATATATATATACAATATAGTCAAAGATTTTTAAAAATTATAAGTTTAATTGATAACTATGATATAATTCATAAGATGTGATATTTTTTTATACCTTTATTAGAAAGAAAATTTTAAATGTAATTTGCAATAATTAAAGATTTGTCTTAATAAGTCCATGTAAATTTTATATAGTGTTATGTATTTATGACAACCTTAATTTAAATTTGTCTTTCTATCACATTGTTGTGTTTTAGAGTATATGGTGTAGTTATATACCTTTCAATGCCATATGTGGCATAGTATTTTTTTTAAATATTAAAAATATATTTGCCACTGCAATCACAATGTAAGATTTTAATAGAATGATAAATTAATTCTTTTGAGTAATCTTTATATTCATAGAGTTTACTAAATACTTGTGATTTGTATATTAATATATAGATAATTATATATCAACCACAATCATCAATGAATGTAATAAAAGATTTAAAATTTATATGTGTTTAATCAAAAAGGTCTTTAATATTTTAAGAAATGAGTTAAAACAATTAGATAGTTTTGTGTTTTAATTTTTTAATAAATTAAATATGGTGTTATTTATTAGCGATACATGAATCACATGAAATTATATCTTTGATTCTTTTTAGATTGATATCTTTGACCAGCTTATTCTTTGTTAAATTTAAAATCTTTTAAGACTTATATGTTTACAACAATTATGCCATTTGGATATCAATCTATCAATTATTATAGTACTTAATGTCATTGAAGTTAATTGATTATAATTTAATTATTATATTAGAATATAATGACCAAGTATATGTAAATCTTGATAAATTGAATAATATGTAATTAATTTATGCTTAGAATTATAAAGGTTTATAAAATAGAATATAATAAAAATTCACTACTTACTTAAGTTAATTATTTATCTAAAAATAAATTATTTTTGATACATAAAAAATAATAAGGATTACTTATTCATTGCTATTTTGATGTGTTATATTAACTTCACCTATCTCTTTTGTTTCATATGTAGAATCATTAATAATATAAGCATGTTGTCTTATAGAGATTAGAAAATACTTTTAAAATATTTTTTTATCATGGGCCATATGACTAATAGCTCTAAAATCTACAATCTAATTATTGGAAGATTTTATTTGGATATTTAGTGATGCTACATATAAAATTGGTTTATAGCTTCTTAGGTTGTTTTATAATTCTTTATTATTTTTGTCATTGATGCATTTGTAACAAACTTTGGCTTCATGATTGGATTTACCATCATTAAATTAGAATTATTTAATATTATTATTAAATTTATTTATGTTTCTAAAATAAAATTTACTAAAGTTTTAAAAAAAAAATTTAAAAAATCTTAGATCAAAGTTATAATATGGCTTATTTTTTTAATAAGAAATATTACTATTGTAATTTTTGGTAATATAAGGGTCTTTAACATTTATTTATCTAATGCTTGTATTTAAATACTAAAGCTAAATTAGATGGATGATTGTCATTAAGACTTTTGTTATTATTTTTTCTTGGATTAAATATATAATTAATATTTTCAAGTTTAGATATTAATCTTGTATAAATATTAAAAAATTATATTGTATATTAAAGCTATAAAAATATTTTTGTTATTTAGAAGAGGATTGGCTATTGACAACTAATTAAGAAGAAATCTGAAAGTTTAAACATGTTTGGTCACACTTTCATTTTATTTTTATTTTTAGTGTGGTTAGCCTTTTCTTCAAATACATTTTTGTTATAGAGTCTTAAGCTTCATATACATGATACAATTTGTCAAATAATTCTTTTGAGATTTTTTTTAATGTTATGTGTAAAATTTGATTTAATTCTAAATAAGTGCTTTATAATTATTTTTGCTTAGACATCTTATTTATTTCAACTTTATTTATTACATACTCTTATAAGAAGAGTATAAATTATTGTGCCTCTTATATTAGTTAGTAGAATCTTTAGTTTGATTTTAAAAGTATTAACTATTTTAAGTAATTTTTTAATTTATAAAATTGGTATTATATTATATTTTTATTATAAAATTGGTATTATATTATATGAAGTAACTTCCATCAAATTTTGTAACATTTTTAGGATTTTTTTATATTAAACTAAGATATCTTGAATTTTTTTAAATATATATATTTATTAATTATTATATAATTTATTAATAATTTTAAATTTATCAATTAATTCTTTCTATTTTATAGATTCAAATATTAAAAAATTCATAAAATACAAGAATTCTTCATTTAGAAATGAATTCACAAAAAAATCTCCTTGGTTCACATCCATTTTATAATTGTATTAAAGCCTCTTTCTTCTTGGCACATTTGGGTAGTATCATTTTAATATCATAAAAAAGAGAATAATATATTTATTAATTATAATACATATTCCTAAATACTAATAGTATATATACCTAAGAGATATGATACATCACTTGTGTCCTTCCACATATTAAAGGTAAGACCAATTAATCTAATAGATGAGATTGTTATTTCATACTAACACCTTCAAACCCAAATAGATTGAATGTCAAGTACAAAGCATCACCACAGCTTGTCTTCTCAATAAAAGACAACTAAAACAGAGAACACAAAGCATGAACAAACCAAAACAAACCGTGAATTACAAGAAGGCAAAGGAGAGAAGAAGACAACCTAGAAAGGCAAGTAAATGAGCACTTAAGCAAGTAGAGGAATGAGTAGACAACCAATGCAAAGTTTGAGAGCAATCCAGCCCTACAACCACATAAATAAAACCTTGCACGAGATAGGCAACGATGAGGATTAGCCTCACTGTTCAAGTTCCCCATGGACGGACGTCTACAGGAAATAGCCATCCACAAGGCATCCCAATGAGCGCAGTAGGAAATGTCATGTAAAGTTTTTGTGCAATAACATATATTTCACTCTTCAACCCCATGTGCTTCAGACTAAGAGTATCACGAGTATCAGCCATGTTTCGTAGCCACGTTCTGGATATAGTTGAGATTTCAGGCAGCTCAGTCGTTAATGTCATAGAGGACATAAAGTGCTGTGCCGTTATCCACTGTTTTTTGTTGTGAATGACACTGAATTCAGCTGGTATCAAGTCAGTCGCAAGTGCTCGCCACCAATGAACCTGGACAACGTCATGAATAACTTCATCGCCGTCTTCAACTTCGAAGCAGAGCAGTTGAAATCAGGCGTGCTGGCACATAATTCACACAATTTGAAAGTCTCGCAGAACCATCAACCAAAAGCTGTTTGTACCAACATTTGCATATCAATTATACCCGACAAGATATGCAAACTTAGGAAATAGCGCTTGCAGGCGAGCGCTGCATGTGCCAGTTGCTACAAGCCACTTGCAGAACTATCGCTAATTAGGAGAAACCTACTACTGCCCCATGACGATCCAGCAAATTTTGAGAGATAGACGTGAGGAGGTGAGCAGAAGACTGTTCTGTTGTCTGCAATCAAGTTCTCATGCAACCGGACCCTAGACGAAACATCACCTGCCCCGCCACATCAGAAGTGACGCAAAGTCCACAAGCACGAGCATCTTGGATGAGCTTAAAAAGTGGAGAAGATACGTTTGGGAGGGTTTCATCCGGACAGTGCTCTAGTTCATCATCTACCTTCCGTCTCGCCGTGGTTTGGATAGGGTTCGTTTTACAGTGCAGGGTTTTAGCGGGGTTTATCTCTCTCCCTCAAGCACCATTTCATATTCTTGTTGCTCATCCGACTAGAGGAGGCTAGCAACTGCAGTAGTGGGCAACCTTAGCTCAGGGTTATCTCATTTTTGGAGCATGTTTCACTAGTCCAGGACATGGGTTTCAGAGCTTGACATTGAATTTACTTTGTTTTGTCGATCCTGTCAAGAGATTGAGCGTGCTCATTAGTTGAGATCATGTTTTGAAGTTTGTTCTACCCTGCGACTGCATCACAGGATTCTGCTCAAGTGAGCACCGTTCGCAATGTCGGCTCTTCATTCAGCTAGCGGTATGCAGTGCTTGAGGTGGACAGCCAAACTCGACCAGAGCTTCGCCAAAAGTCGAACCGTTTCAACGACTCCCACTCCCAAGGCAACTTCTGCTTCGAAGTTATGGGTTGTTTCTCGTAATTTGTCGAGACGCTACCCCATAGATGGTAGCAGACCATCTCCACGCTTTGTTAGCAGCGATGAAAGTGGTGCCCGGGGTAGGCGCCAAGTATCAGCTAGGACTGCGACTGTTTCCAAGTTCTATCCGGTAAGGTTTCATCAACATTAAGTCAATTTCTGATTTCTAAGCTCTGCCGCAAAACCTAAATATATAATACGATACACCCAATGTCATTTCTAGAGAGCGAGGTGTTATCCTTGTTTCCGCGCATTTTTAGTCGTGCAGCCAAGATACCATGCAATTGCAGCGGCGCCATAGTTCTAGTGGTTTCTTAACACACTGGTCAACTTGATTTCAAATATTCGGAGCACCGTATTCATTCTTTGCACAACATTATCCGCATCTTCAGGATTTTCGTTTGTGATAATCGGAAGAGCGAAGAGTCAGGTTCTAGTGAACCCTGAAACATGGCATTTAGTGTTGGTTACTATGGTCTAATTTGTTTCTTGATTAGTACGATCAGACGGAAAGGGTTGTTCGAAGGGTAACTTACCTTGACAGAGTGGTTTATTAGGGTTTTTTGCGTTGATAATTTCCGATGCATTCTGGCCGACGGTTGGCCGAAGTCTTGACGGAAGTCAAATGCCTATGGAGATTTTGAGAACCTGTGTTTTTTTAAATAGTTAGAACTGAAATTTGTTGGGTTTGCGCTTACTTGTGTGTTCCCAACAGGTCAATGTTGATTCAAGTACATCAATTAGCGGAACGCGGATTTCGAGGCCAACTCGCCATTCTCGGCAGCTAAGACGAGACACACGAATTCGCGGGTCGGAGGATGACTTTGAGGTTGAAGATGCGGTGGACTACGAAATGGACGGCACGGGTGAGGACGATGAGGATGACGGTGATTCAAGGGACTTCGACACCGAGTATGACATGCCTATGGGGGACTACGCTGTACAAGAAAGTGAAACGTTTATTTCCACTGAAGGTGTGGAGGAGGAGAGAGTAGTAGATTACAAAATCGATGAAGATGAATTTCATAAACTCAGCCTGTATGACTGTGATTTCTTCATCAGGAAAGTACCAGATCAAGATAACGACGTCTTTGATTTTAGAGAGGTATTTACACGCCGAATTTTGAGGCTTCCAAGGGCTGCCATGTTTTGGAGAGAACTATTGTGTTGTAGCGTTAGCCATGTTCAGAGTCGCAGACTTAACATTAGTCACTGGAAGTGTTGCACCTTTTTAAAACATGTCTGGTAAATGTACAGATGTATGTCACTGCCCCAGATACGGACACGTACGCAATTCCAAAGGTTATCGGGGAAATGCCAAAGAAGGTGAGAGAATCTCATTGTCCACACCTCAGGGGCCTGAGTTCCGTTAAAAATGTTATGGGGGTTTTTACATTATTGTGCACCTTTTCGAAATTTTGAAGCCCTAAAAGCTGGATTGGATTTATAGAAGATAACCTTACGCTTTGGTACATGTGTGCAGCCTCTTCGATGCATGAAGAGCAATTACGAATATATTTCCGTGACAGAACCCCCAATCGACACACCGCGTGCGCCGTTTTCAAAAACTGAGTATCAGGCTATGAAGGTTCTTCTACACTGTCTCTATAAGATGCACTATTTTACCTAAAAAATCGTTTCAAGTTGCCGTTTACGTTATGCCTCATGGTCTCTCTCGCATTCTGACATTGTTCTGTATACTCGGGGCATTGACGATTTCTGCGTGTCTAGCACCACTCTTATATACTCATGCACAAACAAATTCTCAAACAGTGATGTTTTAGTGCGTGACAAGGTCATGTAGCTAGATATTGTGTGTCAAGTTTTGTTTCAAGAACTGAAGTATCTTTGACATCGTTGGCATTCTACCAATGTTGGTCAAGGTTTTCCTGCCTGAGGCTTTTGATGACATGATTTCGTTTGCCAAAGGTCTTCTTGATAAAGCACTATCGAAATCTTCGGGAAGACCATGAAGACTTTGTTTTGGATTTCGAAAATATTTATGTCATCGATTCTACTACGAAATCAATCACAAAAGCTGATGTCAAGGTACACTGGATCGACAGTGTTCTAAATCATTGTTCAAATTGACGTAGTTCTACTTGCAATGCTATTTTCTCGATTTGTAATGCAATCCCCACCTGATATTTATCTTATATTACCCTTACAACATGCAGTCGAATTAGTGAAGTCGACATCTTGGCACCGACAGTAAGGAGAACGCAATCCATTTTGTATATGTTCTGTGTATTCTAGATCCAGCTCCTGTATATTTTTTGAAGATCAATGTTACACTCCTGCTGATATATTAAGTGTTGTTCGAGTGATTGTCAGGTGGAGGTTAGAAGAGGTAAATATCGGGATCGCACCGAAGAGACCTTGATTGTTCGAGATGACGGAACTTCGTTCAAGATTATCCCAACGGTTAGATTAAGCTCTCATTTGCCTTGGGTATCTTCGTGCATGTCTTAATTCATATGTTAATTCACATCTGTTACTTGGATCTTGCGGGGGGAGGGGGATTTCTCCATTTCTATCCAGAGATTAGATTGATGGGGTTTGCGGTGTAAGGACGTTCAAACTTGAAAATATGTGTATTTCATTAACCGTGGCGCTTATGTTCAGGAGGAAGCCCACACCCCCGATGAGGTGATCCAGGCGCAGCAGTGGGATACTACAAAGGAGAGCATGGACAACTATCTCCGAGGTTTCCGTGATTACGACAAATCGAAATGGTTTTAATGTTCTCAGCGATATCGTACTTTTGCTCGTCAGAGTTCCCTGAATCCCCATAGATGACTAGACGATCAGTGACCTCTTTGGGATAATCACCTATATATTTTGAATCCAAACATGTGTAGCAGGACTCACAAGTCACGTGATTTACTGAAAGCGCCTTCCTCTTGCAGCCCCTGACGGCTTGCAAATTGAACACAACCTGGGAAGAACATTTGCTCTTCAGTAAGAGGAGAGAGTTCTGTCATGATCGTACTTCGAGATATAGAGGTCAAGAGGCCCCTGAATGTTGCAAATTGCACATACGCATATTCATATGCTTCGACACAGGCTCTAGGAACTCCACAAATTATCACGATGTGGGTCTTTCATAAGTTGGTCGCCTGCTGGTTCAGAAGGGGTTCATGTATAGGCTGCTGACATCGGTGTGTTCCACTTATGTTCGAATTGGGACGGATTATGCCCTGAGAAAAAGAAAACTAAACTTAGTTCTGAAGTTTACTACATTCTTCCTAGTGTTGTTATTGAGTCCGTCTCAAACTTGTGAGTTTCCACACACAATCGGTTAGTTCTAGTACCAGAAACCACACCACGTCATATACTGCCTACCTCCCTCTGGATACACCGGCACCTAAGGTAGGTTTCTGGCTTGCCGTGTAGCTCTGCTCTGCACCTGCTACATCTTACATCTGATGATAATTACTCAGGTCAGCTGTGTAAAGTGCAGCCCAGAGCCTGCCAACAAACGGTGAAGCTTACTGAGAAGATAGATCGGAGAAAAAGATCCTGTCCAGAATTGATGTTGCATGAACTTTGGTGAATATGCACTTGCAGGACGAGGAGAAAGCAGCTGTCGAACCAACCATCGATCATCTAATCTTAAAACCTATATTGTCTAAATCTGCGTTGAAATTCTACGTATAGAACTGGGTAAGAAGACTACCCACAATGAGAAGATTCCAATCATGGAATAGATACTTATGACCAGGTCTCACAAGTGAATTTAACTTCATGCTCATTTTTCATCACATTCACTACAAATCAGAATATTAACTTGTAGATAATCGTTCATAAGCTCCCTTCACTGGAATTTTAGTTCATTTTACTTCGTTTTTTCTTCAGCTGGGGCCCCACGTTAGGGCTTCTGAAACTATTTTGAAAGCTCTCAAAGCTCTGAGAGCTTTCAAAATAGTTTGAGAGGTTTCTGGAACGTCCAGGGCGGATTAGGTTCTCCAATCACAGTGAGAAAAGGAAATGGTTAGAAAGGGAAAGGATATCTACTAAACTGAAAAAGGAGTAGAAACCGGGGAGATGGTGTCCAGTAGCAACTGAGGATGTGGAGCATCACTAAGAAAATTGCTGGGGTCCTTTTCATGATTCTGCATGGGTTCTCAATCCAGCAACAGCCGTTCCCAAATGTTCCCTGGATGAAAGAGAACACAGAGTACTGCATTGCCAATTGTGTGTGTACGAGTGTGTGGATAATATGTGTATGTATAACAACAATAACAACTTGAGTATAACTTTTCTGATTTTCATTTGATTCTCAGCAGAAGCTCAAATAGTTGGAACCCACCTTGAGATACTTGGAAAAGAGTCATCTGCCAACGCCAAAAATCGAACAATGACCTCAACATACTTGCACAATCAATCCAAAGCATGTGTGCATGCATGTATGTATATATGAATATGAATTCTGTCCTGTGTGCTATTTTCGAAAGGGAAAAACAACAGCAAAATCCGGTCTTAGATGAGAGCATCTCAGCAAAATAAACTGCAGATTTGTCTACTTAACGAAACTAAAGTAGCTTTTCCCATCGCACGTTCATTCATCCATACTGAGAGCATTCATCCTTATAAATCAGTCTTTGGCCCGAGGGGGGTTGGGGGAGCAGTGGAGGGCCATCACAGCAGGAACAGACATCATTAACAAATTCCATTCAGCACTAGTAGAAATAAAGTTTTGCATCGAAAGTTTGAATCAGTGCCAGACAATGATAACCTACATACAGGATTCTCATTTGCATTTGGAAGATGTGCCTCAAGTCGTGGGAGCTTCAGTTATCCTCGTCCAATCGCAAACTTAAGTCATTACCAATCCTAATCCCTGAAGAAAATTGCAAGAGGTAAAGCGCACGAACTGAAAAATTCCGGGGAAATCTCTCCTTCACAAATGGCTCTCCGGAATGCTCACAGAGCACCTGGACACTTGTGGGTTCACGTAGATCTTGATTCACCGCGAATTACGACCACAGTCAACAACTCTCCATCTCTGGATCGCTCGCTCGCTCTCTAGCTCGGTCTCGCTTCCACAAAATCAGCAGCGCCTGTTGAACTGATATTCCAAGAAATTAGCAGGGCCACTAATTAGCGTTTGGAACAGGGAGCACTAATCAAATATGTCGCACGAGTCAGCGGTTGTGAGCTAGCGGCTCCCGTTGTGACTCCTTTTACGTTGCTTTTCCCGTCTTTTCCTTGTCAGTGGCTGCAGAAGTGGATCCTCCGATTGAAATCGAAAAGCAACAACAAAGAAAAAAACCGCGCCCGAAAAGTTAATGACCTGCTAAGAAATCGCAGAAAAATCCGAAGAACGAATATGGCAGTATAAGGTGATGAGCCACTAAAAGCAAGCATGGAATCCAACTCCTGAAGCCCCGAGTATCGTCAAGTAGAAATGGAGATCTCAATCTGCCCCAAAATGGAGGATTTTCACATTCCTCAGGGAGCCTGCCTAGTTCGGAAGCCTGTTTGCTTGAAGAAGTGTGAAAGGGGATTTTGTAGCTATGCTCAACCGGGCAGCCCTGGACTCTGTTGGGGCAGCAGTGTGGAGCTCTCACAGAGCGCCATGTGGCGACTTATGGGTGGTGCTGATGAAGCATCCTTTTTCTCATGAGACGAAGTGTGTGGTGAGCCTAGGCTGTTGTAGCAAGCAGTTTTGTCTTCTAATTTGGAATAACAGTGGAGCTTTTGAATTTGTGTTTATCCAAACCGGATGGGGCAATTGTCCTCAGTTGCGAAAGGGACAGCCCAGCCAGGCAAAGCAAACCCCCTGGAAGGTTCACAAAGAATCAAGGATGGAGACATATTTAATGGATGAATGGAAAAATGAATCCTGTGATGAAGGGCTTTTTTCTTCTATGTATGGATGAGTGATCAAATGATTGATAACATTGATTTTGGATGGATATCGGGTGTGATTGGAGTTTTGTATCGTTTAGCTTCACTGAATTTATGGGGGTTGTGCCAGTAAAGTTGGTTCCCATTCATTCTTGTTGTTCTGTAAGGTAACAAAAACATTTATCCTATTTTTGATGGCCATCGTTAGGCAAGGTTTCTGTGTAAAATCCCGCACCACCCTCATGCAAATCTTCGATTTCCAAAAAAAATAAAGCTGAAATTCTGACAAATATTTACGTGTGTGTGTGGTGGAGGAGGGAGCAAGATCAGCTTCAAAGCAGCCCGAATTCACATACAATTTTTTTTAGAAAACACCCCCTGCCCAGACGTCGTCTTTACAATCTAATGGGTGCAAAAGCGGGCCGGGTGAGCAGTTATTATATGATGCCAAGATGCCACCTCTACAGCATAAAAGCTTGGATAAATGCGCTACCCAAATATACAAGGATACTACCCAGATTGGAGTGGTGAAGTAGTAGTGGTACTACCTCAAAAAAAACCCCCCCCCCCTCCTTTATTTTAATATTCAACAGGGCAGTAGATTTATGAGTTATCCACGGGAACCGTTGGGAATCGAACCCATTTGCTGATGATGAGAAGGCCTTTCGGGGTAAGAGCCCTTTACTGTTTGAGGGATATGATGGGATTTCAGGTTTTGGTACGAATGGCAAAAGAGGGGTAATTGCGGAGTAGAGAAATTACTTCAAGCAGCTTCTAAGGACATTAAAACTGATCATAACTTAGGCTTTGGGTGCATTTGTGCGTCAGGGGAGCGGGGTGTCAGGAGCCCAAGCCCAAAACAGCGCCCATCTCCGTGATAGGGGCAGCAGTAGCAGAGGAGGCATGTGCCATTGAAGAAGGCGCTCAGTGCTCCGACCCCGAGGACACAGTAAATTCGACTTGGATTGAGAGTCTCGAGAAATGATCCAAGATCAATGTCAAGAGCGAAAGGATTCCTCACAGCATTCTGTCTTGCTTTTTAAATGAATCCTTGAGAATGTTCTTGCTACAGAAGATTCCATCACTTTGCCTATGTGGAAAATTCTCATCCTGTCAGGTGCATGCACGTCATTCGCCGAAACTCACTGCGAGAGTCTGAAAGGAAGTGAGTGGATTCACCCACCAGTTCTCTCCTTAGAGATACGAAGGTATTCTTGTTGTCCAGCCCCTCCGTTCCTCGTTCCCAAGGACGGTGACCTCCGGGAATCTCCCATCCTGCAACTCATTCACACCGAGAGTGCCAGATCAGCTCTAGGCGAGGGGGTGGGGTGGGGAAGTAGTGTATTAGGTCTAGCTGGCAGCTCGTTGGAAGCTCCAAATAGCAAAATGAGAGGAGCTAATGATTGCGCGTTGTACCAAACGAGCAGTGGCACTTTTCGAAATTTTGAAGGGGGGCTGCGGAAGGCTTGAGCTCGCTACTGGTGAAATGAGATTAATCCTATCAGGATTGGGCAGAAATTCAGGAGGGGCCCACAAAGTTTTCTTCTCGACTCAAAAAGGTGCCCGGTGTTGAAAAAAGCCAGGTCCAGTCTCAACTGATCCGTTCCCATTCGATTCGGCACTGACATCTTAATAACGAAAAAGCATGCGACCCCACGTTTGGATTCGGTTCTCGTGAGTGCAACCTTCAAAAACAGTATAAGAAATCAAAACGTAAAAGCTACTACTTTAAAACTGAAGGTATTCCCATCTGCTTTCATTATGAGAAGTAGAAGGCATCTTTTGAAAACTGATATTTAATGACAAAAATGGAAACGATGTTTTATTAGAACCCAACTTACAGAGAGTCATTACTAAGTTCTCAGAGACAAATAAAACTAATAACACATATTGTCAAAATGAAATTCATTGGAGAATATAACTTACTAGAAGAAGAAGATAGATTATAATTTGAAGAGAATATTAATAGAGGCACACAAGATTGCATGAAGTTGTTGGTAGACTTACTATAACTTTTAGAATTAGTAACATGTTGAATAATTACAAAATAAACTATATTCAAAATAAACTCATTTTCATCAAGGATGTCAATTGTTAATTCACACTACTGTTTTTTTTTTGTTGGTCCACATTGATGGTATTAAGAGTTAAATTACATGGCATCTTCTTTGTTTGTCATCCATTTGTATATTGTAAAATATATGTGTATATATATTTATTCTGTCACCAAGTGCACAACAAAGATGTATACAATCACATAAAAAATTTAAAGACGAAACTTTTTTAATTATTAAAGTTAAACAAGATAAAATCAAACAATCTTAATAGGAGATGTAAAACTTATATTTTTTTGTTCTTTATGTAAATATTTATACATAAATGTACAACCACAAACTATATGAAGTGTGATTTTATTTATTTTTAGATAATTTAACAAATTAATTGATAAAGATCAAAATAACTTAGTTTAATGTTTCAAATCTATAATAACTTCATTAAAATATGTATAATGACTTATAAATATTTAATTATTTGTTTTTTATAAACTATATATTTTAATTTAAATAATTTTATTTCTAAAAATATATAGGATTATTTCAGAATTTTATTAAATATTATAGGAAGTAGTATTAAAAGATAAATCTAAAGATATACTATATAAGTTTTGTCTTGATAATATATACTAAGCATAACTATGGCCGTGCTACACTGTTACAACATTGAAGTAAGGCACAAATTAGTAAGGATTCATATATAGTTCATTATTGATTGATTGATTGATTTATTTATTTATTTGGATTTGGACTATATGTTGAAACATGGTGTCTTATATAAATTGTATCAAAGGCACTTCATAAGAGGATAATGGAAGTGCTACCATAATTGGTACTTGCAAAAATCTATCTCTGGAATTAATGGAGGAGCAAAAGGTGTTGGCCGCATACAACCTACTACCATAGACAAGGATAAGGAATTATACAAGATTATAAAAATAAAATAAAATATATGAGTTCTATTACAAGGTAATGCAATACAAGAACTAAAGCAAGATTAGAAGGTCTAAATTAGACCACAAGATATGCATTGTCACCTACATATGTTGATTGGCTATTAGGTAATCTTTGATGCCTTCATAGTTCAAGTAGTTTTTCTTCTTAAAATAGATATTGTAAACTACTTAGTTGAAATGGCCAAACTTACAAGGTATTATCTTCTTTGCTATCCATGGTTGATATAATAAATAAAAATAAATTATAAATTCTATGTAGAATAAGATGGCACTAGATACACTATTTATATTATATATAAGGACTAATCTCAAAACTTTTGTAATTGCCTTCTTTCCTTTCTATTAAGAATTTAAATTTTTTTAAAAACTTTGTATTTAAATTTTCTAATTAAGATGATATGGCAACATTATTGGATAGTTGGCACATGTATTGTTGCTTTAGATTTGGAAAGATATCATCAATGAAATTCATATACCTTTTGAGACATATTGACTAAGTTATGAGTTGGCTCCCATGTACAATCACTAATAGTGTAGCTATGCCAATGTACAAAGTATTTTAGCTGTCCTAATCTTATCCTTAAATCAAACACTTCTTCCACTTCAAATTCTTTTTGATTATTGACTTTAATACAAGGTGGTGGCACTAATATTCTTCTTGATGTACTTGATTCTTTATAAGGTTTTAAAAAAAAGCATAAAAAATAGGATGTATCTTCATAAATATTAATAATTCCAAATAATAAGCAATAGCATTAATTTATTTTTGAATAAAAAATAGCCATAATCTATGATAGTCCAATTATTGCAAGATAGATTGATTTTAATATTACCTTAAAGGAGCCACACTTTGTCACTCACATCAAAAGTAAGTTGTTTTTTTTCAAGCCTATTTACTATAACCTTATATTATTCTTAAGTTTCTTCCAATTATAGTTTCATAATTAAACATAGTTCTACCAATTGAATAGCAAATTTTTTAATTATTAGATTGTTAGATCTAGAAGATAATAACTTATCCAACTTTAGATGATATCTATAGTTGGTATAGAAAGACATTTGTTGAATAGAAGCATAAGTGGTGTTATTGTAGGCAAATTTAGTAAGTTACAAGTAAGAAGTCTAATCATTTTATTGATAGTTGATAGTATATTTCAAATATTGCTACAAAATTTGATTGACTTGCTCTATTTGACCATCAATTTATAGATGGAATATTGAAGATAATTTAATATCTACTTAAAGGATCTCAAATAGTGATTTCTAAAACTTGGATACAAATTGTGATCTTTGAATTGATATAATATTATTTAATAATCTATAATATTAATAGATTATATCAATGAAGAATTTAGCTTTTTTTTCACTTCTAATTGTTTTCTTGTTAAAAATAAAATTTACCATCTTAATAATTTGATTGATAGTAAAAAATTAAAAAAAATATATTAAAAAAATTAGATAATAAAAGATCTATAATGAAGTCCATGAAAACAGAAGATCAAGATTGTTTTAGAATATATAGTAGTTGAAGAGGTCCATATAGGTGATGTCAAAGGTTCTTTGATTTAGAATATATGTTCTATGGAAGTACAAATCATTGATAGTCTTTCACATTTGAGGCCACTAAAAATTTTAAGAAAATAATTTTAATGTCTTATTAAATCCAAAATATTTAGCAATAGGAAAGTCATGGCATACTTACAAAACACAAAGATATTTTGATTCTTTTGGAATATATAAATATTCTTAAAAGTAAAGGAAGTCATTTATAAACTTAAATTGGTCTTAAATATCACTTTTCTATTGTGTCCTATACATTGTCATGAGGAAATGCGACTATTAGATGAAAGAGTGTGGAAATAGTATATTATAGAAGATCTTAGTTCAAAATGTTATAGCAAATTATCTTAGAAAAATAGATAATAGTAAAAAGGGAGTAAAACTAATAGGTGTTAATGCTGCCCTTTTTACAAATGAGCTTCTATTTATTTTGTAGGGCCATAAGTAAGGCAAAAAAAAGTAGATTGGGAAATAAAATGATATAGGCATATATAGGAAAGAGTTAAGAAGAGGTTTCAAAAAAACTTACTACAAAAATCTTGAAATAGATACCCGGAAAGGACCGGTAATGAGCTGGGGTCGAAATCAGACCCTAAGGCACAAAACTGCATGCCTATGGCGGATCCGGGGGGCTTTTGCAGATCGAAGATTGGAATTAGAGAGTGAACTTGAGAAATTTCGTATAGGAGTTGATTTTGAGTGATTTGAAGAAAAAATGACTTTGTAAGAGCTTTACAAAATTAGGGTTGTATTTGGTATTTTGGGATTTTGTGAAATAAAATAGGGTTGATGATTTAGACAATTTCAAAAGTTTTGTAGCAGATCTATAGCTGAAAATTTGTGAATTTTTAGGTATTGTTGTTTTTAATGTGTGCTATGAATTTGACTTGAATCTAACAGTTTAGTTGTACGTAGTTGAGATTTAACTGGGTCAAGGTCTCGGAAATTAAGTTTTGAAGGTCAATTAGAATTTTTGAGATCTTGAGCAATCTGCTAGTTGGATTGGAGTAAATTTTATTTGTATGGATAGAAAACTTGTTTTCCTATACACATGAGTGATTTGAGACTAATTGAATGGTGAAAAAGGGAGAAATCAGCACTAGAAGATTAGCAACAAGGTTGGAGAAGGAGGCCGACCAACACCCGAGAAGTTTTTGGGATTTTTCTTCCATTTGGTACATTTGATTTCCTTCAAATTTGTTATGCTTGTTGTTGACTAAGAGGTTGAAAGGTATACAAAGTTATAAGTAAGATCGACGGTCTAATCAACAGATATTGAGGTTCTAATTTTCTTTAGGGTTGATTTGAATTGGTTAGAATTTGGTTTAAGATTTGATTAGGGTTTGGTTTAGGATTTAGGATTTGCTTAGGATTTGGTTTAGGATTTAGGGTTTGACTTAGGATTTAACTAGGCTTTGATTTAGGATTTTGACTAAGTTTTGACTTAGGGTTTGACTAGGGTTTGATCAAGGTTTGACTAGAGTTTGATCAAGGTTTGACTAGGATTTGACTTAGGGTTTGACTTAGGGATTGATCAAGGTTTGACTAGGGTTTGACTTAGGATTTGATTTAGGGTTTGATTTAGGATTTGACTAGAAATTGACTTAGGGTTTGACTTAGGGTTGGACTAGGATTTGAACAGGGTTTGACTCAGGGTTTGACTTAGGTTTTGACTAGGGTTTGACTAAGATTTGGCTAGGATTTGACTTAGGTTTTGACCAAGGTTTGACTTAGGGTTTGATTTAGGTTTTGACTAGGATTTGACCTAGGGTTTGAATAAAATATGACTTAAGGTTTTCAGATTCTATTTTTAGTATTTTCTAAATTTAGTATTTATATATTATTTTCTATTATGATTAATATATGATTCATTTACTCTTCTTTTGTAATTGCTTAAAGATTAGATCAAAGTTTGATTAATATTGTTAAGATTTAATAGAAGTTGTTTAAGATTCTATTAGAATTGTTAGGATTTTGTTGTTGTGTATTTCCTTTTTTTGTCTTCTACAGCCAGGTGCCCGGAGCATTCTCGAGCAAAATTGCACGTATTACGACAACGTGTCCATGATATGATACAAGATCAAGAATTGTCTTTTTTCCAATTTGAATCAATAGTAATATGTGTAAGATAGTACAAAAAGAATTTAAACTCAAACTTCACTTATAGATGAGAGCTCTCATCCACACTCCAAAATTCCTTCATATCTTAATTCTTATAAATCAAAAAAAGATAATGAGTATGGCTCTTTATCTTAACAAAGATAATATTTTAAATCTCTAAAAAGGTAGCTGTTTATTAATGACATATATTTAAGCCTTTATTCATTTAATAATTTATAAAATTAAATATTTTATCTTATAATGTGAAGTGTCTAAATGATCTTTTAAAAATATTAAAACTTTGTAGTTATATCCAAAGAATTTTTTTAAAATGCAATATTATTATTTTTTAAGAATACAAGTTATATGGATCAAAGGTCCAAAATTTAAGCAATTCTTTATGGTCTAATACATATTTTAGAATAATTCTAAGGCTAGATAAATAATTTTGATAGTGTGGGAGCTAGGAATGTTTGTATATTAATATCTACACAAATTAAACATTTAATTAGTAATGCAGGTGCTTTCATATATAATGGAGCATTATGGATTATGCTTATTGGCATCCTTGAAGAATCTATTGGAATTGCAAACATCTATACATCTAATAAAAAATAAGAAAGATATCAATTTTAAAAAGATTTAGTTGACAATCTACTATCTAATATTCTATTCATTTTGAGTGGAGATTGAAATATGATTAAGATGACAAGAAACAAATCATTATTTTGTGGTAGACTGCTATCTAAAGATGAGACCTCTTGGAAATATTTTATTTTTTGTTTTTTTTTAACAAATGCCTTCAAACAATGTGATTCATTAAATTATTTGTAAAATAATTTTAAAAAAATAAAAAAATAAAGATCTTGGCAAGACTAGACTTAGATAAAAAGCTACAACTATCTTATTTAATAATATTTTATGTAAGGTTACAAAGAATATAAATAAAACTTTATCTAAGTCATTTAGTATATACAAAATTGAAGAAGTTATAAAGGAGATGGCTAAAAGCAAAATACTTGGCTTAGATGGAAAAAGTATTGAATTTTATTAAATCTTCTAACACATCATTGATAATAATTATATTTCTATGATTAATTATGCTATAATCAAAGGTTGATTCCTATATAGTATTGTCAAAGGACATATGCTCTTTTGCACAAAAATATTGATAAGACAAAATTAGGTAATTGGAGGCCACTTACATTATTAAATACTTCTTATAAAAATTTGTATTAAAATTATTCAAAGATGGATCCAAGAAATTTTCATAGAGATTATTCATCTTAATCAAATTATATTCTTTTCTCAAAGATGTATCTTAGTTAATGTGCTAGTTAAACAAGAAACCATAATTTGAGCCAAAATATCAAAATAGTCCATTTTCCTTCTAAAAATCGATTTTCCTAAAGATATTGGCTAATACTTTGTTAATGCTTTGTTAATTGCACTAATGACTCTATAATTGTTATTTGTAAAAAAAAAGAATATATTTTTTATTTGATGAATATTATTAGGCAGTTCGACTTTGCTTCAAGTCGTGAAATAAGTTGATCCAAATTTATTACCTATTGGTAATTTAAAAAAATTGATAGATTGGCATAGACAAATCAATTTGGATGGGCATGGATATCTAACACAAATATTAGTAAATTCTTTGAAACTCCTTTTGGTATTTTTTTGAATACATAGAATATTGAACAATTTTTTGTAAATAAAATAATACAAAAATTAGACTATGGATATTCTATCAAAATCAATGTAGTAGGTTGAGCCATTATTTTGAATAATATTTTACTTTATTCATTATTATTATTTTTAGCCATGTGGATTATCTCTATGAAGACTATTTAAAAATTTAAATCAATGGTTAAATTTTTTTGTGGAAAAACAGTACTTTCTTAATTTGCTCCAAAGTAGCATGGTTTGTTTGTTGTCAAGCTCATGAAGAAGGAGGCCTTAGCATCATCAATACAAAAGAAGCCATCAAAGCTCTCTTATTCAAATAGGTATTAGTTGCTCTTCAATTGGATCAAGTAAATATTTAATATTTTTTTAGATTTAGAATGATGAATGCTAAGCCTATTTCTTATGGAATTTTGGTAGCAGATTTGGTCTGGTTACTTATTCCAGATTATAAATAGAATATTTGGTCTAAAATATGAAATAAAATTTAAAAACTTCATATGTGTATAAGTTCATTCAGCTCAACCCTTCTATTTTGTTTTATAGCATTTAGAATTATTTCTTATAGTAAGGTCTTCAATTTCTTTTAATTGACATTCATCTAGAATCCCATCAAGCTGAAATTTTTCACTCAAATGGCCTTTTTTGTATTAAAGTATCTTTAAAGGGCCAATGTCTATTCTTACTATGGAAGAATCAATATCCACATACCACATTCTATTATTTTATAGTTCTATTTGGAATTTCTTTCATATTTATTTTATACTTTCTTAAAAAAACATACTTCAATATGATAATGTCCTTCTAAAATCTAATGATTGGATTAAATTATATAAATTAAGATTAGATTATCTTCCTAAGAGAGTATTCCAATTTCCTTTGGAATACATTAATATAGAAGAAAATAAATGGTTTGTCCTATCTCATTCTACAAAAATATAAAAAAATTGAGTATGTATTTAATTTAAAATCCTCTATTTTGATTTTAAAAAATTAACTCAAATAAGACTTAGAAGACAATATAAATCAAGTAGAATATTTTAAAAAAAAATTTAGAGTTGTTTCAAAAATAAAATCAACCAAAAAAAGAACTTTTAGCATTGATTTATTCTATGGTCTATTTAGTAAATTAATCTTTGATCCTCTATCATATTTTTAGATTATTAGAAAAAAATTCATAACATATTTTACCAAACTTTGTAAAAAGTTGCTTCAAAGTAATAGCTCTATTATTAATTTAGTGGCATAAAAATAAAATATTCTTCTTAGTCAAGACTTTTTATTTAATTAGTAAGATACTTAATCCAACTTCTATTTCTTTAACAAATCTATATTCATTTGTCTTATATGGCATAAAGATATAGTAATTAATATTTAGAGGGAAAAAATCAACTTTAATATTGATATTCATTATAATATGTATTAACTCCAAATACCTAAATCTATTCTCTATTGGTTTTGATATTGTCATTAAGCCTGTTACATTTGGAATTAGACAACTTCTCTTTCATACAAATTAACATCCAATTTGAAGAATTGGAATCCTAAAAAAACTTTTTCTTGGCAACAAGCTATTTTTATGGAAACTCTTCTCTTTAGATTCAATTTTTTTTGTTAGATCTTGTCCTTATTAAAGAAACTTTGTTTATCAACTATTTGGATTTAGAGAAATAAGTTTGTCTTTGAAAATGAAGTATGGAATATACTCTATACTAGAAGCATAGTTTGGAAGGATCTTATTAAATATGGACAAATTTATTGGAAATTTTTCTTTAAAAAAATTATCAAAACACCCATAATACAAGTCTTTGCTATTCAAGAGATGGAATAATTCTTGGATGGCTAAATACATGTTTGGTTCTAGAAATGAAAAAGTAATTAAATAGAACTCTAAAATACCTCAATATAGTATAATCATATACAAAAGTATAAATAAGCTTGCTTTAATAGTTGCTCCATGTTTTTAGTACTCTTATCTCTACCTTTAGGTACAAGGAGTTAAGTAATCAACTATACTTTTTCTTCTCCATTAATGCATCAAATACACCCTGTTTTTATATCAAAAAAATAAAACAAAACAAAACAAAACAAAATAATACTAGTAACTTACATGTCATCTAAATAGTTGCAAATGTTAATGTAATATAACTCTTGGTTTTTAATAATAAATAGAAAGTATAATGCTGCCAAATGCAACTTTAGAATGATTATAAGATGAATTTTTAAAACTTTATTATAAATTGATAACCATATTAATCTTTTAGTATTGAATAATTATCAATAAATTTTATTTATCTTCTGTAACTAACATCATGCTTATTTATCAATTTGAACTATTTAATAATAAATCATGAATTTTAACTTCTGAAATACAAACACAAAATTCAACAAGACACTAATGCAACGTAATACAAAAGAGGAAAGAAAGGGTAAAAGGATAACAATTTGAACAGGCAACTTTGTTCAATAAAGAGGGAACCATCTACATTTCACATTCATTCTAGTATCCATCCACCACAGAAATGTGGTTCTCATGGTACATGGGGACTAGTGTCAAAGTGGTGGATACTCATAAAGGTAATCATGCTATATATAAATAGAGTGTGGAACAGAAGGAAGTTTTGGATCTGTTAGCAAATTAGGGCATTCACCAACTCTTGCAAAAGTCTCCCCCCTTGTTGTAAAGCTGCATCATCACTTTTTTTACTCTCTAACATTTACGATTATTCTTCACTTTTTTCTTTTTCTTTTCTTTTATTGCTAGTTTTAGATCCAAAACATCTGTGCGAAAACCTAAAATCCTTTCCCTCCCATTGCAGCTGTCCACCCCGTTATGTCCTGCCACGTGTCATTACTCCTCAAGTGTGAAAAGGATGACATCATTTGTGGCTTGAGATTGGTTTGACAAAGGTGACATGGTTCGGGGGTTTAAATGTCTCAATCTTTATCCAAAAAATTGTAAGTAAACATATTCTAATCCAATTATATATATTGTTAATGTCACCATAGTTTTTGCTATTGCTACCACAAACTCCATCTACCACATGCCATCCACACCCTTAGTCAATGCTACATACCAGAAATATATATACTCTTCATTACAAATACACATATTAGAAATTGTATGTTGAAATATTAACAAAAAAAATTCTTGGAGTAAAAAAAACTAAAAAAATATGTCCAGTAGGTGATAACAGTAGCAAAATTATGGTGACATTAGTAATATATATATATATATATATAGATTAGAGGTAAATCATGTGCATGGTCCATAAGGCATGCCTCACATTTTACATCTAGGGTAGTATACTAGTTCATGTGAGACATTAGATAATTGTGAAGTGATACTTGAATTGAAAATTAAGATATTTTTTAAATTAATAGAATTTAATTCAAAAAAAGTATCTTATTTCTACACACATATATATATATATATATAAACATACACATAGTATTTTTCCATTAATTAATCCTCCAAAAACTATTAACCTCCAATAATTAATCAAAATTTTGAAAATTGACTCCATTCTATGTTGCATAATTAATAACCTTTAATTTGTAATAATTAATTGATTTTCATTTACTTTTATTAATTGACAGAGGTAGTTAATAGAGGCCATGTGGCTATATGTGACTTGGCAAGGTAAGGCCACTTGGTCGGAAGAAGAACACTGAATATATATTGATATCCAAAAAATGCAGAAAATCAATCTATCATTGTCTGAACATTGCAGAGATGCAAACAAGATTCTCATTTGACAAAGTGAATTTAAAATGTAGTTGTATTCATAATTTTGAATTTTGTATAGAAAATTAAACACCTTTGTGTTTTTATAACTTCATCATCATTAAGTGCTGAAAACATGTTGTTAACAGCTCTGTGTCAAGTTCTTTCTATTTTATATTTACTTTTAACATAACAAATACTTTAATTGAAACTGAAAAATTATAATTTCATGCTTTAACTGTTCATATTTGAAACTTACATTTCTCATGAGCTAGCTTTACATGCAATATTGATCAAGAAATAAATGTAATTTAAAACTTATTTGTGAATATCTCATGTTCCTTTTTATGTGTACAATTTTACAAATACTTTGATGGAATGTATCTTAAAACTGTAATTTAAGAACAAGAATCTTGATAAATGTTATTCTATGGATTATGCATTTATAGCAAAAGAAACATTACTGTGTTTATGATTATTAGAAACAGTATTACTCGAATTATTATTTAGAGTGTAATAGAATTTGGTTACATGATAGATTTTAATCCAGTGTTGATATTGAATTTGATGAAAGACATAGTAGTTAGCTGGAACCTCTTAGATATTTTTGAGAGTTGTAATGAAATACAAATGCCAAAATGACAGACATTTGTTTTGTTATTTTGCGCAGATTGATGTAGAAAAGTATGCATGGTTAATGAGAGAAAGAAGTACTTTTATTTTATTTTATTTTATTTTTGTTTTGATCAAACTCCATATCTTTTGGAATACACACTTTAATTACAGTTTCTCAAAGCATCTATTATTGAAAGTCAGTGGAAATTAGAGGAGAGATGTTGTAGGGAAGACTTTTACCTTGGAAAAACTCAAAGATAGTGTCTAGGTGGGCATTAAGTGTCTTGATTAAAAGTCACATTAAATGAAATGGAAACCAGTGCTTCACAACGAGGCCTCAAAAATAATTGAATGAATGAATAAATTTTCATTATTCTCATCACCTGTGCAGATATCTAAAGTATCCCCCAAAAACTAAAAACAAATATAAAATAAAATAAAATAAAAACTTTGCTCACTCCTTAAACGCGTTTGGGTGGGGAGGAGGTACTTTTCTGAAGCGTTCCCAACGAGGGGCAGAGAGAGAGAGTACAAATAGGGGAACAGGTTCGCATGGTCCCGTGATGGGGCACGGGAGTTGGCCTGCGAGACGGCATAACGTGGTGATGATTTGGGCTCTGCCACGACGAGGCTCTTATCTGCATGAGCGTGCGGTGGTCAGACCCATAATGACATCCTCCATTTTGACAGGGAGCGATCGACAGAGACAGGCAGGCTCGCAGGCTCACGGATGCGGGCCCCACGTCGGACATGTTCTCCGCCCCTCTTTCGGTGCACTGGGTGGAGCTCAACAAGTCGGAGACTGAGACTTCACCCCAACATCAAGCCTCGCTCTCGCGCTGAGCTTATCGCCCATCTTCCCGTGAGTGATTGCCGAACTGTCCGATCTCCATCTCCCTGATCTCAGTTGGAAATTGCATCACGTGATGAAGGAATTGGCTCTCGTCCATCATTAGATCGGGAATGCACTTGCGTTGGCACACTCTTCTGGCTCGAAAATCTGGAATGCATCGAACCCTTCATCTCCGGTGCAAGCAATACAGAGTTTTAGGGTTTGGATCTCCAAACGTCGTGTAGAGCAAGCATGTTCCTCCTTCGGTCTCACACTAGTTTCGTTGGAGTTGCACATACCAATCTGAATTCTCATGTAGATACATGGAATTAAAATCTCAGTAAAAGTGTAAATTGTACCTTGAATATAAGGGAGAGTGTACGTACACAAATAAAAATAAAAACAAATAGAAACTGTTCTTTCTAATTTGTATAGAATTATTGTTTATGTATTTAATTTTGATCATTTTTTAAATTTTTAATTAAGTTGCATAAAACTTTGAAAAGAGTAAATATTTCAAAGATGTTTTTAATGAATAGAATGGAATACTGAATATCTTTCTTGAATGTAAAGTTTACGTAGATTAAATTGTAACATCCATTAATTAAATTAACTTTGTTACAATATTACAAGTCTATAGTCAGAATTAAGTTGCAACATTTTAAAAATTGCATGTACAATAGCATGCAGAAAGTTATTTTTAAGTTCTTTATTTCATATGTTCGTGTGTGCGCCTGTGGCTATGAAAAAAATAGAAAATAAAAGAAAAAGAACAAAATCAAACGATGCATGTGTGTAAGAGAACAACTAACTGTGTAATGAAAGGGACTCTCTAATGATTACGTTTATAACAACGAATGAGAAATGCATCCAATGTAGAGTAGCCACGTGCAACCAACTCCCTCCCCCACCACCACCCGTGTGAACAGAAACCCTGCCACAGAATCTTGCCTTGGCCCTTCTGGGAACCGTGCGGTACTGCGCAGGTACATACCGTGGGGCTGGGTATCCCAAGCTCGGGCTCAAGGCAGCTTAGAGGGGTGTGAATGTCACTTGGCCTCTCCCTTTTGTCCTATCGCCTTGGGCTCGACTTACAGGTGGTTTGTACCCTCCCCTCGCCTTGGATCAGTACCTCCCTTGAGCTTGTAGGTACCTGCGTCTCTGTTGTGCAGGCTGGAACCCCTCATTATGTAGAGCCAAGCTTTTACGACCATCATTGCAAAGAGGAATCTCCTCACCTTCAATGGATCATCGTGGAAGACTATTGGCTATCTTTCTCACCATCTCAATTGGACAACAGTGGCTTTGCCCCAAATCCAACATGGCCCTTTTCGCCACATAGGTTTATTTACTCCTCTTAATCAAGCACTTTCCACAATGTAGGGCTATAAATCGCCAATTACCATGGTATTAATCGGTCCAACCCAATTTTGGACCTTGAATATGATCTTCAAATCTTTCTACTTATTTGTGTGCATATTCGAATGATCACAATTATTTAAACAATCATCTTCATTTGAAATTTTCACGTTAACCCTTTGAGAAAGGACAATTTGAAATAACTATTTGTTGTACATATGATGGCATATTCTATGCAAACTAAAAAAATGAGAATAATAAAGAAGACATTTCAGCACTATTAATTGTGTCGAAACATGCATATGCCATTTATTTCTATTCTCTATTCTTCTTCTTATTTTTTGCAAAAGTTCCTTAAAGACTTGTTTTTAATAAATTTGTTGCTTGTAGATGTGATTGTATTAGACACACAAATAGAATGTTGAAAAAAACCTATATTATTATTGCTATTATTATTTTTTTTTACATAATTGTAATTAATATTTCAAAAATGTATTGAATATAGTAAACATAAAACATGTGTTCCAGTAGCAATTAGCAATCTATAAACATACATGTTTATTGATGAATCACTTGAAATCAAACTTAGTAACAAAATAATACTGTAGTACACATTATATTTTACTTTTTTTTTAAAATGACACATTTCATAATGTAATCATATTATGTAAATATAATTTTAAAAATTAGAGTTGTATAACCAACCATGAATTATAATTCCTTAAGCCTTCAATTTATTTTTCAAATCATCTAAATTAAAACATGAAGAATCTAATCTATTAGCATATTATATTTTATATATATATATATATATATATATATATGAGTATCTTATATGTGTATATATATATATATATATATTTATTTAAACATTTAAGGATCTTACCTATCAGATTTTAAATAAGTGGTACATGTGTGTATACATATACTAAATCAAAAGTTTAAAATGTAATACAATTAAAATTCACACATATGCATTTGATTTAACATATCTAAATATACCTTAGTTCAAAATAATAGCAAAGGATAGAATGTAGTTGGCTATGTGAGAGTATTACAATATTGACAAGTTTTAGCAAAAATATGACTTTAACAAGATACTAATAAAAATAATTTTACACACACAGATGCTTATTTATATATATATACATAGAAACATTTTTTTTCTGAAATCTTACACGAAAGTTCTATTGGAATATATTATAAAATGAATAAATTTTAAAACAACACAATGAAATAAAGTTATAAAAAAAGAACAAAAACTATAATCAAAAGCAATAGAATATCATTTGTTCTAAAGAATCTCAAAACATTCATTTAGTGGATTTGTTTATTTATTTTTGATTACAGTACATTTTAATATGAATTCTAACAATGGCATCAATTTCAACATACTAAATGTTAAACTCTACAAATGTAATCTAAACCATACATCAAAATGTGTATCAATGTAATCACACATGATATCAATGTAAAATAATGTTTGTAATACAAATATGTGGAAACAAACAATAAAAAGTTTCAATAAAAAATCAATTTAATTAATTTACGGTTTTTACAATGAACATATTTGTACATAATACACAATTTTGGTTGTTTATGTCACCACCTATTGTAACAAATATTTCAACAAAAACATGTTCTATTAATGTATTAAAACTATACATACACATGTACACACACATATTCAATTGAATAATTGAAATGTCGTCTTAGTAGTATTTTGTTCCCTGTCTATTTTTATACACGCTCAAAAGTGAAGATATCATGGTACTTGAAATCAAAGACTTGTTCTATATATATATATATATATATATGTATATATACTATTGACTCTCTTCTAGATATTCCAACCACTCAATTTCTTTAACAGGTTATCTGGCAGGACAGGGGTTTGAAAGCAAGGGACAAGTTGATGTTACCAGTGCATAATACTTTTCCTTTTAAAAAAATTTACTTTTACGTTACCCAAGTTTAAAAAAAATATAGCAGAATTTGTCTCTAGTGCAACAGTTGTCCCACTTTCTCATTTTTCCTAACTTACTTCTGGAATGGTGATTTAATTAAAGAACTTCTTAGTTCCAAAATGCCCATTAATTAACTGTACAGGTCATTTTGGCGTCTTGTAGCCGGTGGATCATGATACGTCACCCACTCTGAGCCGCTTATCAGGAGGCCCCATTAAAAGAAATCGGGCTTGGGAATTGAGCTGGGGTCTGGCAAATCATTTGAGGACCATCATAGATGAAAGTAGATGAGAACCATCGTTTTATGCCCCCTCTACCTACTTCCAAGGGTGTGTTTTCTCTAAAAACGCCACATCTCAATTGCAAAACTGGGTAGTGTACATCAGATTCGGGACCCCATTCCCGTGACGGACAACATATGGATGAATGCACGTAGGACGAAATTTAACGTCAGTAACCTGGTTTCATCCATGCGTGTGCTGAAGGGTCGGTTTGTCCTGCCTTTTTTGTTAGGTGGTCTGGGCATTGAATTCGCATTTTTCTCTGCATTCTGTGGGCAACAGGGAAATAAAAATAGAAATAAAAAGGGATTAAAAGAAAAAGAAGTTGACATTATGACCATACTGATGCATAAGCACTCTGATATTTAAGCAGGCTTGAGGTCAGGTCCACCTGTTCTAAGCCTGCCACCAGAGTTATGAATCTCGAAGCACATACATATCCCACGGCTTTAGGGTGTGGACTTCTTGAAGAGACTGGCGACTTTAAGCCGCTGGTGCTCCACTGTTATCTTAAATCAAAATTGGGAACTAATTCGAAATGCCCACTTCATTTAGGTTTATGCACACACACACACACACACACACACTCTCACACCAATTACTTAGGTCAACGCCAATTTGATACACCATTCATTTAAGGTTTTAAAATTTCATATTTCATGACATGCTATGTTAGAATTGGTGGAATAAATTAAAAAACGGAATAGTTCCCAAGGGGAGGTGATAAATTCTAATATGTGTAGCGAGCATCTACAGCAGAGCCTGATCTCACAATGAGGGTGTGGGCGCGTTACAACATAAAAAAAAAAAAAAAAAAAAAAAAAAATTGTAACAGAGGTGGCGTCTTGGATGTTGCTCCTTCGTTGAGTTTGTTCCTATTCAAATCCCACACAATATCCTCACAAATCGTCGCGCAGTTCTTCGTGGAGCGGCGACGGAGGTTGGGGGAATGCACAGCTTCCGCTGGAGACGAGGCAGTCTGGAATACTACACCGTCAATAATGGCGAGAGGGGAGATCACCGTCCGCGGGGGATGGGGTGAGAAAAGCGAATGCCAGGCGCAGTAATTCCCTCTGAATCAACCTGGCAGCATCTTCTCTCCATTGCCCACAGAGAAAAGGGCAGAAATTTTCACCAAGTTGGTCGCAGAATGAGCAGCTGCTGGAATGTTGCTGGCGTAGCCCGCTAGGCTAGGCTTGTGGCGGATGGCTTGTGGCTTGTGCCAGTGCCAGCATCTGTCCCTTCTCCCAGACCCAGAGATTTCTTATAGGAGAGCCACTGCGAAATTTTTCTCCTCATTGGGTAGATTGCAGTTGTGAGCCTGTCTCCTCGCAGGTTAAGGTTAAGGTGATTGGGCTCGTCAAGGTAGGGTGTACCCAGGCTGATGCCATTGATCCTACGCTTGTCGAATCGGTCGGAATTCGGTATGCAAGCTTCAGCATCCGTAAAAGGTGTCCGTGCGTGCGTGTTTGTTCTTTAGCTTCAGGTTAAGTCCAGGTCTCGTTCATCTTGTGAAGGGATGATTGAGGTGATGGCGATGCATTGAGATTGCGATAGTTTGTAGAGCGACGGGTTGGGACGTTTTGTACGCAAGGTTGAGCAGTGGAAGGATTACTGGGGTTCAGTAATGCAATTTATCTCAATTGGCGTGGATTAGAGGAGTTGTGGTGTGCGTTATGTGTCCCCGTTCCTTTATCTGAAGGGACTCGAATGCAACACATGATTGGTCTCACTAGTAATATTTTTCCGACATTGATCTGCGCAAGTATCGTGGACGAAATAATATATACCAATTAAGTTGTAGAGAATTATATGAAGCTTGTTGAGTAGTCAGCCTCGGTTAGTTGGAACTGAGAATCAGTAGCTCCGAAGTGACCGAGAGCTGGTGTGAGGAGGAGCACGATTGCTCTTCGGTTTTGATTATGGCTGTCTTTAGAGGCTTTCTTCGGAATCCCTGCAACTGATAGTTTGTACGCGTGTACCAGTTCTTGTGAGCCTTGTGAGTACTAAACGAAATAATAAGCTGCGGTGGGCGTGGCGGCCGACTGCAGCGAAGAGTTTTGTAGAAGAGGAGTGGTGGAGGGATTCAGTAATATTGCTGAGATGACGACCAAAGGAGCTAGCAGGTCGGCGGCTACGGCAATGGCAATAGCAGGACGAGCGTCGCGAGCATGCGACGTCTGCGCCAGCAAGAGCGCACGTTGGTACTGCGGTGCCGATCGAGCGTATCTCTGCGACAAGTGTGACACGCAAGTACATTCCGCCAATGCTCTCGCGCGACGTCATGAGCGACATCGCCTCACTCCAAGCGGAGTCCCAATGCAACCAGCTCGAAAACCCGCCGCTGACTTGAAGAAAGGTAAAGAATTTTCACAGCGAAAACATACCACTTCTAAGAAGACGCACGCATCTCCAGTGCAGGTCCTGCCATCCAGAAAGCGATCTAGGACCAGTAGACCTCACCCTCATCGTCAAGCTCAGCACGTTACTGAAGCCACACCTGCTTCGAAGCTGCACAATGCGAAGGATGTGGAGGTGGAGGACGAGTTCTTGACGTGCACAGACGCTTTTGACACTGAGAATTTCCTCGTGGACGATACCCAAGAGGTGCCGTCGCTTATCACGGTGGCCCAGGACTCCTCGCCGTCGAGCTCCGAGTTGGAATTGTCGTCCGACTTCTCTCCTGAGTTGAACAGCGACTCTCAGGGAGGTAGCAACTCCCCATCCTCAGACTCATTTGTTGCCTACTTCAAAGGAAAAGCGGCTCAAGGTGACTGCTTCTCCGACGACGTCATGTCAGACCAGTTCCTGGTTCCCGATGCATTCGATGACGGGATCAATATCTGCTGCGACATGGATGGCAACATTAGTCTTGCTGGTGATGCATGTTTCATCTCTGGTGATATTCCGGGGCTTGACGGGTTTGAGGATTTCGGGTCCCGAGAATTGAGCAACAATACGTACAGTTTTGACCTTGCTCTCCGTGGTAGCTTACAGGGGGCCTTTGGGGGAGATGGCACGGATGTGTCTGACGCGAGAGGTATTTCACTTGGGAGCACACGCTCACGACCTTTACTCATTATTTGTTTATTTGTTTACTACTCCAATCCTTCTTCTGCATTCCGATTATTCAATGTGGTGTTTAGATATTCTGACTCGTCGGAATACAGTAATGCTGATGAACTCTTCCTGTTTTGTCTTTCCATTTCCACAGGCACTTCTCTCAAGCAGAATACAGTCGGAGTAGAGAATGATCAATTTTCCGCTGGTCCTTTCGCCAAATTTTTTGCGAAGAAGCCAAAGAGCGAAACAGTACATTTAAGCCCTGAGAACATAAAGAATGAAGCCAAGGAGATTTTGCGGTGCTGCCTGGAAGGTGTTAGTGAAGAAGATATGAGTACAGTTCCCTCCCTGAGATTAAACTATGAAGACGTCATCACTGCCTGGTCCGACAGAGGCGAGCCCTGGGTCAATCCCGAAAATTTCCCTTCTGAGGCCACGGTAGGTGTTGCACGGGAATCTGGTCACGCAAATTTTCAGCAGGTGGTTGCAGTTTGTTAAGAGCAGTAGCTTTTTTGGGCCAAACAAACACGCACACACACACACACAAACAAACGAAAAAATGAAAGTATTGAGCTCGTCTCTGTTCCTTGGTGCTTCCAGGACGTGGGTCTAGTGCCTGACATGGGGCAGGGAGGTGCCGATGATGGACATGGAGGCCGGGAGGCTAGAGTGATGAGGTACAAAGCGAAAAGGCGGAGTCGACTTTTTTCGAAGAAGATTAGATACGAAGTTAGGAAGCTCAATGCAGAGAAGAGACCTCGTATGAAGGTTAGTTTCCCTTTAGTAGTTACTGCTCATTAGCGTTTTAGAGGTGTGGAGCGACTGTTTAGGTTTACTCCTCCATCGCTAGCGAAATCGGTTGAAGAAGTACGTCTTGAAGAAGATCTCTGCAGGTGTGTCTCCATCAACGTCATATACTTTGCTGGAAAATCGATTGTGACATTGAAAATGATTCAAAGTCTCACGAGTGGTTTCCCGCTCTGAACTGCAGGGCCGGTTTGTGAAGAGGACAAAGAGTTCTTGATTAGGCTCGAGTCCCGCCCAACAGCGAGCTCTGCAATGGAGATTTTAGTACAGCCTCGGAGCTCGCATTTCTTGTAGTTTATTAAGCCTTACACATCAAATGAAAGAACATGCTTAGACCCGATAAGGGAGGAGTGTGACGGGAACCTTAGAGGTAGAGAGGGTGAGCATAAACCAAGGTTTGGTGTGAGTTTGTGATGATTTCAAATCACGTGTAGACATTCCCAAGGTAGCAATGGACGGACAGCGGCGACTATGACGGCGGCGACGATGACAGCTGAACTAGTTGCCGCATCTTGTGTGTTCTGCCGTCATTGTGATGACGTTGAGTTTAGTCGAAGCCGATTTCTGCGAAGTAAGCAACGCGGTGGTACATACGTAGGACTTTTGTGCATGGAGGTGGTGATGATCTTCTCAAGAAGACGAGGAAAAATGGATTGGATGCTTTGGCGGTCGTGTAGTCCTCGCCCTGGTCCTGCGGCGAGGAGAAGGAGGCGGAGGAACACGAGCGGGAGGCTCTTACCTGCCAATGTAGCTCCGCAACACTTGAACATCTAATTTGATGCTCAGCATAAATCTTTTCGTTTCTATTTCCGTTTCACAGGGTTTCTACACAATCCATCGCTCATGTCGTTCCTCTTCGACTTGAAACTGTCGTTGCAGAAACTGCCAATGTACCGAAGACGTCTTATCTCTCAATGTTACAAACTTGCTCATAACTCAAAACTATGCACATTTGTTTGTAAAGCTTCGTTGTTTCATGCCCGTCTTATACCCATTTTTCATGCCCATTTCACGCCCAATTGTTGTTCTCATTCATGGGTTTCATCCATCTGGTGACATAGCTAGCCCTAATTCTCAACAACGAAGGTGAAAATCCTGCATGACCCAGGTCGTAGAGATAGATCTGAGGGTGTCCCTGTAGCCATTCTGCTTCAGGTTGCCTCAAGGTACTCAGCCATTTGCTGGTTCATGCATCTTCATTCATGCCTTTACAAGAAGTAATTTTTGGTGATTTAACAGTGACCCATTGTTTCTTTGTTTATTTTGGAAATCTCGATTGATATTATTATTATAGTTGCAACCCAATTCCAATGCTCTAAGAACAATCCTTAAGTAGGAATGCTTGGATCTCCTTAAAAAGCATGCCATGGGTATCCTGTGCCACCTCAATGTGCTCCAAGTGCACATGGCATTGCAAACATGCTTTGACAAAATATAAATGATGTGAATATCTTCTGTTAAAGAATTTCTTTATTGTTTCAAGATGTGCATTTGTGGAGACAACAGTTGTCTCAACTGAGATAATGACAGTTTCACTGAAATTATTCAAAAATATAATTTGCATGGTTTATTGGATTTTGATACATTTGTTTTACCAAGAGTTAATGAAGGAGAGCATGTGATGCTCATCCATCATACAAATCTGGCTTCATGAGAGTAGTTGGAAATGGTAACCTGCTCTTTTCTACTGGGCTATATTGAATTTGTCTATATTCATGTGGTTGTGTATTACATACATAGAGAAGGAAAGAAGATAAACAATAGCTTCCTACTAAACTCCAATGCTGTATCTATAATATTCACTATTCACTACAATGAATGGTATGGAAAGAGTGGTTGCATTAAACGCTTTCTCGCTTGATATAATATAAAATTTGCATAGAATTATGATCTATACTTTTTTGTAATCTTGCAAGATTTATAATTATTGCCTCATTAAAATCTTATTTGAAAAAACCTCACCATAGTTGAGGACAAACCACAAATGAAGAAAAAAGAATGCAATGTCCTTTTCTATCCATACTCATAGTAAAAATCTAACAAAGAAAAACATCTATTAAGTGGATGAAATTTTTTTGTTCAATTATTCTAAACAGTCTCTTCCTTAATGAACTCATTAGCTCTCTAGTTAAAGAAAAACAAGTCGTTACATTCCAATGCCATAAATAAGGCGGTGATGGATGTACAATGTAAAAGCCTTGATAAAGAGATCAACAAGATTATCCACAGATGCTATTTTCTTGATTTCAAGTATTCGTTTGGTCAACAAGTCATAGTTATAATTAAAATATTTTGGATCTATATGCTTTATCCTATCACCTTTGATGAAGCCAACTTACATCTGTATAATACAAGTGCTATTGTCTTCATATAAGATAGTTGAAGAATCATCATATAAAAGCCCATAAGTTATCCAGATGAGCTTCTCAATTAATTGCAATTAGATGCATTCCCGAGATGCTTCATATAAAGCAATGATTTTTGTATGATTGGATGATATTGCAGTTATAGTTTGTTTTACTAACTTCTAGGAGATTGTAACTTTATATCGCAAGAAAACATATCCTGATTGATACTTAGCTATTGTAAGATCAGATTTATAGCTAGCATTAATATATCCAGCCAATTTAGAATCTATAGATCTTAAATAATGTAATCCCAAGTCTTTAGTGCCTTTCAAGTAATGTAAGAGGTACTTAATGCCATTCCAATATCAGAGTGTTGGATGTGCACTTTGTCTTGCAAGAACATTAATTGCAAATAAAATATTTGGTCTTATAGATGTGGCCAAGTATACAAGTGCTTCAACCACTACAAGGTATGGATATTATTCACCAAGTAGTTACTTCTCTTTCTTGTAAAGGCAATAGGAATCATCTCTATCATGGCCACAATTAACTATTGGTATTAAAAGTAGATAGATATCAATCATATTGAATCTCTAGAAGATTTGTCCAATATAGGATAATTAGTAAAAAAAATGCTACCATCTTTTATATATACAATCTGAAGACTAATGTAAAAAAGTTATTTTTTTAGCATTTTCATCTCAAACTCACAAATAAGGAAGTTAGTAGCTGTAATACATGTAGATTTAGTACCTACAAGGTTAAAATCATCAACATATATTGCAATAATGACAGATCCATTATTATCTTGTTTAATAAAAAGACAAGGGATTAGTGGATTACTTACAAAATTATTTGCAATCAAGTAATCCCGCAAGCATTGATACCACATGTGTCTAGATTGTTTTAGATTATACAAGGTCCTTTGTAATTTAACACCACAATGTCATCTTAGAATAGGATTATACAAGTTTCTTGTATCTATTCCAGATGGTACTTGTATGTAAATATTTATATTAAGAAAATTATATATATAAGTAGTTATTACATCTATGAGATGCATTTCAAGGTCAGTATGTACTACCATTCCAAGAATGTATCAAAAAGTGATTGAATCCATAACTAGAGAGTATGTGGATTTATAATCAATTCCAAACTGTTGAATAAAGCCTTGTGTAAGAAGGCAAGATTTGTAGCAAATTATATGACCTTGAGTATTACGCTTATGCACTAATACCATCTTATATCCTAAAGGACAAGAAGTAAGAGTATCCACAATTGGACCAAAAACTTTTTTCTTGAACAAAGAGGTATATTCTTCCTCAATGGCAGCTTTCTATTTTAATCAATCAAGGCAACATATTATTTTCTTCATGGTTCTAGGTTTGAGATCCTTTTTGTCATAAGAAAGAGCTTTTGCAATTATATAGGTAAATTTTTTATTTAATGTAGTTGATTTTTTATTCCAAATATCATCTATACTTTAGTATATAATAAGTAATTCTATACTCAACTTAATCTTATTTCTTTCAATTTCAAAGATTTCTCCTACAGGAGTAAAAGAGACAATTTCTATCATTGGAACATCAATAATTAATGGCCCTATGGGATTGATAGTGGTTTCTACAAAAATAATATTATTTTTAACAAAATCAATATTTGGCATGGCTATTTTTTTACGTGATATTTTATCTAGGCCATGAATCTTTTTTATTGTTGATATGGCAATATAATGCATTATAGTACAACCATGTATATTTTGAGCCTCATTAATAAGAACTTTGATAATTTGTGGTACATTATTAAAGCCATTAGATGCTTGATCTGTGATCCGCTTGAAATACAAAATCTTGGCAATCTTAATTTCAGCCAAAGATGTTCTAGGATTGGGATTTATTATGAATATTTTTAATATTTTAAATATAAGTATTGTAATATTTTATTAATTAACAACTCCTCTTCAAAGAGATGAAAAAACATCCTCTGCAAAATAACAATCAATAAAACGTATATGCAATAATATACCAATTGATGGATTGACAAAACAAATAATACTTGGTGAATCAAATCCAACAATTTTTATTATTCTTTGCAAGAACTAAAGCCTCTTACCTATTTAAAATGACAATTGAAAGATAAAAACCATTGGCATGCATATCTCGATAGCTGATTAAACTTTGAGGTGCAAAGAGAGCAAATATTGTATGTTTGCATTTAATAATGGAATCTTCAAGCAATATTATCATTGCTAGTCTCTTTTGGAATCAAAATGCATTTAATTTAGCCATGGTCATCAAATTTTTAGTTTGCCAAGTTGAAAATTCATTGGTAGTAAATAAACCTCTTATCTTGCAAGATAATATGCATTGTTATAGAATCTATGAGTACATCATGAGACTTATTAATATAGGTCTTTTCAATCATGTAAGCATCCAGATCATTATTTCCAAATGGATTCATAGACACATCTATGATATAAACTTCATGGATTGCAACCCAAAGTTTTTTATTTTCTTGAAACATCTTCATAAAATATTCAAAAGGTAGACATGCATACGCTAGATGTCCAATTATATCACATTTATGGTAAGAATACATCTCTGATTAGCATCTATTACCATGATGAGTGGTTGGATGCTTATTCTTTCTTTATAGATGATGATGGACATAACAATAATTGCATTGGTATTTATAAATATCTTTCTCATGCTTCTGTAATCTATCTTTAAATTATGATGCATTATATGCACATGATTTTAGAACCGCAATTCTAATAGGAAAAGCTTTTATATTATACAAGAAGAGTTTACTTTGTTTTTCCATTAGAAGCAGATGAGATATGATTTTAGAGTAGCTTTGAAATTTCATATTCCAATATTATTGTGCAAGTACAACAAATGCTGAAAAAAAAATAGAAAGGATTTTTTTAATCATGTTTTCTTTTGAAATGGCTTATCTACATAATTGCAATTGTTAGACAATGCAGTACATCTTATTATTAAAAGCACTTAGAGTTGAAAAATCCAACACTTGCAAGTATATCCAATCATGACGAGCCCGTGAAAGAAAAAAAATCTTCTAATAGTCAAACTTAGATTTGAGTATTTTCCAAAGTTTAGCATGATCTTTTAATTCCTAGTACTAGTATTGGAGAGCAGGAACAAGGTGATGATGAAGAAGAATCAATGCTTTCTAACAAATAAGAATAAGAATTAAAGTACTTATAGAAAAAAATTCTTCAAATGGAATTGCATTAAAAAGCTGCTTCACAAATATACTAGCCTTTACTATTCTTGTCCACAAGAAATAGTTACTTCCATCAATAGCCAATGGTAGGAAAAGAAGAGCTTAAAGGCTTGGAGGTTCATTGGTTATAATAATTAAAGAAGTGTCTATGGAAATAACCACAATAGAAGTAGTAGATGATGTAGAAGTATTTATTTTTAATAGATATATAGTGAAAGAATAGTTACAATTAAAATCAAAGAAAGATAAATCAAAAACTACAATAGAATTTAAAAATTATAAAAAAATAAAGAAAATAAAAGAATAAAAAAAATTTAAGATCAAGAAGATGAAGAGTGAGTAATAAAGTAAAAGAAATTATTAGTAGATAATTAGAAGAAAATAGTAATATATCCAAAATTTGAAATTATATTGCAAAAAAGAAATCATAGAGGGAAAATGAGAGCTAAGATTAGAGGTTACAAAATCATAATTTAAGTAAGGCAATGTCATATTATAATACAAGTATATGGTGAAAGATAAGAATATGGATTCTATTATAGAAGAGTCTAATTAAAAAAATATAATAAAAAAATATAACTAAAAGATAAAAAGGTAATAAAATCTTTTAGTGCTAATGTTGCCTTTTAATAAAATCGGCTTCTATTTACTTTATATGGCTATAAATAAAAATAAATAAAATAGATTAATAAAATAAATAATATAGATATTTTTAAGACAGAGTTGAAAGTAGATTTTATTGAAAATTATCTCAAGAAAATAAGGATTGATATTCAAAAAGAACCAATTGTCAACCAAGGTCAAAATAAGGCCTCAAGGTACAACACAAAGATCTGATATTGTTTCTAAGGTTCTTTGGTTGATTGAAAAGTAGGATTTGAGAGTTGACTTTAGAAGGTTTCTTTAAGTGTTGATTGTGAGTGATTTAGATAGATATTGATATTTATAAGAGCTTTTCAAAGTGAAGGTTGTTTTGGATGACTTAGATTTTTTGTGAAATAAAAAGAGTTTACATTTTTGAGAATCTTGTGAGTTTGATAATAGACCTACAAGTGAAATTTTTTGAATTTGTGATAATAATTTTTTTTGATGCATGTTATATACTTGAGCTTGATCAAATAATTAGATTAAAGGTTATTAAAGTTCAAGTAGATTGCGGTCTCTGAAATTTGGGATTTGAGGGTCAATGAAGATTTTTAAAGTATTGAGCAATCCATTAGTTGGATTGAAATGAAAATTATGTATATAGAAGGTTGACTTGATTTCCTATATAATTGTGAATTTTGAAAGCAATTAAATAGTATAAAAAAGAGATATTGGTGTTGAAAAATTGACATTAAGATTGAAGAAAGATGTTGGTTTATACTTGAGCTTATTTTTGGATTTATCTTCTATTTGATAAATTAAATCTTCTTCAAAATTTTGTGCTTGTTGCCAACTCAATTTTTAAAAGGTATACAAATTTTTAGTCAAACTCAATAATTCAATCTTGAATTATTCAAGTTTTAATTTGCTATAGAATTTGTCAAGATTCATTTAAGATTTGACTAAGATTTTATCAAGGTTTTATTAGGATTTGATTAGGATTTAATTAAGATTTGACTAAGATTTTATTAGAATTTAATTAAGATTTAAGATTTGATTAAGATTTAATTAAGATTTGATTAAAATTTTATTAGGGCTTAATTAGGATTTGATTAGGATTTGACTAGGATTTTATTAGGATTTATTTAGGATTTAAGATTTAATTAGAATTTAATTAGGATTTTATTAGAGCTTGGCTAGGAATTCATTAGGATTTTATTAGGATTTATTTAAGATTTAAGATTTGATTAGAATTTGATTAGAATTTGATTAGGATTTTATTAGGGCTTGACTAGGATTTTATTAGAATTTGACTAGGATTTTGTTAGGATTTATTTAGGATTTAAGATTTAATTAGAATTTTATTAAGATTTTATTATAGCTTAGTTAGGAGTTCATTAGGATTTTATTAGGATTTAACTAAGATTTCATTAAGATTTAATTGTAATTTTTATTTTTAAGATTTTAAAAATATTTTTATTTTAATATTTTTTTATAAATATATTATTATTTTTTATGATTTTTTTAATATTTTTTTGAAATTCTATTTATTTTATTTTTTTATATGAAAGCATAGTTGTTAATCTTTAATTGTAATATATATATATATATATATATATATATATATATATATTAGAGGTGTAAGGACTTATTGTTGTAATTTTTTTTTAATCTTCTACAACTAGGTGCCTGGTGTATTTTCAAGCAAGACTTCACATAATACAACAATGGTAGCAAGCATCAATGTATTAATGTAAGAAATTATACCACAAAAATAATATTAAAGATAAAATCACAAAACAAAAAAATTAGGAATGATATCTCCAAGTTGAGGTGGGAGAGTTGTAGCAAATCTAAACTACAAACAAAAGAATGTAGGTCCAAAAAGAAATGAAGGAAACTTCAAGGAAAAAACAAATAAAGAAGATTTAAAATTTAATATAACATATTGAAAAAGAATTGAGAGAGATGTTGAAATAATGTTGATGTTGAAAAAGAATTGATATGATTGTGTATTATATATTTAAAAAAGAGGAAAGATAAATAATAGCCCCTCATTAAACTCTAATATTATAGTTGTAGTATTCATTGTTTATTACAATGAATGGTATAGAAAGTATAGTTGCAAAAAATGATTTTAATAATAACTATATGTATTACACTTCCAACAAATCTAGACAAAAAAAAATGAACTCAACATCTACATAGGCTCCAAGTAGACTTAAGCCACATATCTATCAACAAATTGTTGTACAATTTGCAAGGCTTTATCAATATATATATTTGACTTTAAAAAATTATTTATAAATAAAAACTTTCTTAAATAATAGATTCCAAGACTCACTCTATTTCGTTGGAAAAGTTATATATCTAATATGATATATTCAAGCACAAGACCACCCCATATTCTTTATATACAAATATCAACTCATTGTGGTCAATGGCTATGAATGAAGAGTCCATGTTAAATATCAACTTCCATAATGCTTCAAATATTATATTAATGTTCTTGTTAATATAATTTGTGATAAAATCTAACTAAAAATACACAAGGTCTGCTGCAAAAATTATCACATGACTTTCCTCTTAATTAACAAATTTACATTTATGATTCTAATTATTTTACTCAATTTTTATTCTACTCATCATGTACTAAAGTGCTGTAATTGAACATCTCTATAGAAGATCTATTTACAAAAATACATTTGTATATAATCTATATTAGACTTGTCATCTTCTTTATTATAAAGCAATCCATCAATACCTACAATAAAAAAAATATAAATTATGTATATTTCTTTGCCTTGAATATAAATATCCTCTCATTTCAATATTTAATCAAAGAGCATTGTTGAAGCAACATAATCAAGACTAATTAGCTAGTAGTCTAAAACTTTGTATGAAAGCAACTGATGACATGTATAGAATCAACAAACTATATATGTGAGGTCTCCATCTTAATGAGATACAAATCTAGGTAATAATAATGAGTATCTAATTTACAAATTTGATAACTAAAATAAGAGTCATAATAAGCAAAATTAAGTAAAAGGGAGCAAAAAACACATGAAAAAAAATTAAGTAACAAATTGTAATGGTAAAGACAAGAAATTAAAAGGATGATACACCAAAAAATCTAAGGATTGACAAAATTTCTAAGGGCCACTTTATACTATGGCCAATTATTGAATGGACTAGAGATTCTAGTAATATGATTGGTAGAGGAAAAAAAATTAATTGCTCAACCTTTATACTAGAGGCAAATAACAAATGGACATTTTGATCAAAAGTGCCAACATGGCAATACTTTATGGTAATTTTGGTACCAAAGAATTATTCACTTAACAAAAAATTTGACCAAGTACAAATAGAACTATAATTCTTAATTAAATGGAAAAGCCAAAGGTCATTTTTATTATAATTTAATAGACTTTTATATTAGCCTTTTATCCAATTTCAAGTAGAATTGTCTAAGATTTGTTATTGTATTATGTGAAATTCAATTGAAAATACATTGAATATTTGGTTGTAGAAGAATTTCAACTTAACTTGAAGTTGGATTTACAATCTAAAAACAATGCATAAGGTGTTTAAAAATACATATCTTAATAATCTTAAACAACCTATTAAAGATTTTAAACAAGTTTTAAAATATTCTAAATACATCCTATCAATCTTAAAAAAATTCTAGATACATCTTATCAAACTCTAATCAATTCCAAACAAATCCTAAATAATTTTTATCAAATCCTAGAGTAATCCATGAAATTCTAATAAAATCCTAAATAAACCATAATTAAATCCAAATTTTTTTTAATCAAATCTTAGAATAACCTATCAAATTCTAATAAAATTCTAATAAAATCCTAAATAAATTATAATTAAATCCAAAAAAATCTTAATTAAATCCTAATTAAATATTAATTTAATTCTAATAAGTCCTAAAAATATCCTATTTTTTTTATAATCAAATTCTAATTAAATCGTAATTAATTTTGAATTAATTCTATAATAGTTTAAAATCTTTATAATTTTTTAATTAATTATTGATTTTACTTCAAATTTTGCACACCTATCAATCTCTTAGTTGATAATCAGCTTAGAAAAATTAAAAATAATTATACTTACAAATTGAAAAATACAACATATAATCCTCTTGGATGTTGGGCGGCCTCTTTTTCCAACCTTAATGTTAAGCTCCCAATGCCAAGATCTTGTGCTTGCACTATTAACTTACTTCCAAAATTTGCATTAATATCGGAATTCACATTTGCTACTAATCCACCAAATTTCATTATAATTCAACTAGAAAATTGCTAAAAATATTAGAAGCTCTTATTAAGCCTTAAACTACCAATTACCGTTATCTTAACACGCTTGAATTCTAATAACTTTGAATCTAACCAACCAAAGGAGCTCAAATTTATAACAAAGTCCTAATATAAGTACATGCACAAACCTTCAAAATTTCACTTTTAGATTTGCTATAAAATTCACAAAATTTTCTAAAACATAGAATCCAATATATTTCTTAAAAACAAAGTCATCCAAATCAAACCCTGATTTAACATAGCTTTTTCAAAGTCTATACAAATCTAGATTTCCTAAAATCAATACATATATAACTTTTCCAAAGTTTATTCTTGAACCTTACTCTATGATTGACAAAAGAACCCTGAATATGTTGTGGGCGTATAATTTTATATTTAAAGGTTTGGTTGTAATCTTGGTTCATAACAAGTCCTCCTTGGATATCAATCTAATTTTTTTTTAGATAATTTTTACTACAAACTATCCTTAATTTTCACCTAAAGATGCCTATAGTATTTTTTTTTGCTAACCTATCTTGTTTTGCCTTGTTTATGGTCCTATAAAGTAAGTAGAAGTTTATTTAATAAAAAAGAAATATAAATACTATTTTTTATACTTTTTCATATCTTTTATCTATGCTTTCTAATAAAAACTTTACTAAGTCTTTAAATAAGTTCTTTAAAAATATAGGATTTTATTTGTTCTTTCATCTAATAGTTGTATTATAATATGATATGGTTCTATCAAACAACTATAATGTGAAAAGATTCAAATGGCAAAAGAATGGTCACAAGGTCTCTTAATCCTACATCAATATCTTATTTATAGTAGCAACAGTAAGACATGGTTAGAAGCATTACAAGCTGTTTGTATCTCATGACTTTAATTGATGTAGTAATATAAGAAAAATATCAATACTTCATTAGAATAAATTATATTTTTCAACAAAACATCAACAACAAAAATAATATATGAGATATCAAATTCCACTATTTTTCATACTTACTATTTAATTTAATTTAATTTATTTACATACTAAAATAGTCTATGTGTAGCTAGTAGGAGGCTTCACCATGTAGCATAATCTTAGTATTGCTAAGATAGACAATGTTGTAAGGGTGTAAGTATCAATAGCAATTGGTATAGGATTATCAATATAGTAAAAAGAAAATACACATTAGTAAGTTGAATAATTTCATAGGTAGTTTAAAAGAAATTAGAAACATTGTGGATTTTAACATTGTTTTTTTTTTTAAATATATCAATTAATACAAGTTGATTTTCTAGCAAAGATCATCTTTTTATGTCTAGTACTTATACTACAAGAAGACATGTTGTGTTTCCATTTAGGAGCATTAGAAAAAGATCTTAATCACAATCTATTTTGCTAAAGCACACCTTTTACATAATAATATCCTTTGTAATTTTGCATGAAAGTAAAATTTTTATCATATATTATTAAGGATCTTAATGAACTTACCAAAGCTTTTTTTGTTAAAAAAATTATATATGCAACATCCAATCATAATGTGATTTTTTTAAAAAATAAACATCAATTATTTAATCAAACGATATGAGAATTTTAATAGTAAGAAGTAGAGTTCTTTATACTTAAAGTTGAACTTGGATATGCTAAAGACCTAGATGGAGTCAATGTTAGAGACATGTATATTTTTATATCTTATTATATTAAGTATTTGGTTCCTAAGATTACATATTTTTTTAGCAACATATTATTATGGATTATTTTAGAAGGCATTCCAAAGAATAAATTAGGTATTACAAATATTTTTACTTCTAATTTCTAATTAAAAAAAAAATTATATATAGATATGATAGATAATCTCTTAAATAATATTCTTTGGATATTTGGAGGAGATTAGAATATGATTAAATATAATTTTGGAAAATCATCCTCTCATAGAAAAAAACCACAAGAGATGAAGATGATACTTAGAATTTTTTTAAGATTTACTTTTATTTGGAAGATTTTTTTTTAATAAAAAGAGGCTTAAACTTTCAAGAGATAATTTAAGAGATGGTAAAAATGTTTTAGCAAAATTAGATCAATTCTATATAAATGAGGATTTTTTTTAAAAAATAAAATTTTTACTATATTAAATTAGAAGGATTATAAAATTATTTAATCACCTTCTAATAGAATTTAAAATTCTTTTTTCTTCCTAAGTTCTATGGCCTTCTTATTATATGATAAATAAAGCCTCTTTAGAATAGGCAAGAGTAATAGAAGAAGTTAAAAATATTTGGTTTGATTTTGATAAGTATAATAATTTTTAATTGATTTTGAAGTAATTTATTTAATTTTATAAATAATTTTGTAAGAAAAAAAGAATGAATTTTATTAAAATAAGTTGATATTAAAATATAACTTTTTAAAGATTAATTATTATTTTAAAAAAATCTTTTGGATAGAGTTTATTTTTAATTTTTAATTTTTTTTTAAATCTCAAATAAAGGCACAAATATTTTTTAAAAAAATGAGTAGAATATAGAGAGCCAAAGGATTAAAGTCAAATCACATTGAAAGAAGGTGGGAGACAAATGATCCAAAAAAATTCTACTATAGTTAAAGACAAAAGATTCATTTAAGACTAACCATACTACATGACAATTATGACAAATTATATATCAAGGATAAGAATTTAAAAATATAAATAAATAGAATAAGATACTTATTAAAAAAGATGAAAATAAAAAATAAAAGAATATATATATTTAAGAAAAAACTAGAATGGCTATTGCCAAAGACAAGAAGAGTAGAGACTCTTGAAGCTAGATTAAAAGAAAGAAAGGCATTGACAAGAATGAAGAGGCTTCACTTTTGCCTCTATAGATACCATCTAGCTAAAGAACTACATAACAATTTTTTATAGGCCACATGATATGTGTCTAACTTGTGAAACATACGTCTAACTTGAAGGGCAAATTTTTTATATGTGCGCCATATGATCAATATAAAAATAAAATTCACCCATCAATCTAAATTACAAGATTATTTTAATTAAGAGTTATTTGTAATTAGTGGTGTGAAATGAGAAGTACAATTAATAAGAAATAAGGAAAGAAGAAGGACAAAATAAGTGAAAGTGAGTCAATCAATCAAATATATACTTCAAAAACTTGTCATTATTTGTTCATAGGATTTTTATTTGATTATAAAAATAAAATATAATATAATATAATATAATATAAATAAATCTTTTTGATCTTTTTAATAACATAAAGAATATATAAATTGGAATTATCATGAGTAAGTCATGAAGTAATAAATAGAAAAATTAAATAAATAGGTTTTATTCTCAAGGATAACTTGTTTAAAAAGTCAAGTATTCAAGCCTCACCAAGTAGTATGTAGGATGTCTTAGAAGGGCCATAAGATCTTAATCTTATCCTCCTACTTGCATCCAAGGTACTACAACCCATATGGAATATATACACCTTCCTTCCTACAAATATTATATTAGCTATTGGTCATTATAATTTTTATTATTAAAATATATATTTTTATATTTTTAATTATATCATGGTATTCAAAAATATCCATCTAACCTATGATCCTTTTAGAGCCTTCAAATCTTGCTCTAATTCTTCATAATAGCCTTCCAAAGTGGTAAAATCATTTTTTTATCAAAGTCTTTAAAATATGCTCTAAAAATTCCTAAAAAATTCTAAATAAATTTTGAATAAAATCTAAAAAGACTTGTAATATTTTTAAGATGCTAGTATTAATTTAGAACTAATTTATTTTATCTTGGTATTTTTTTATAATAATAAAATTAATTTAAATCAACTACAAATTATATTTCTTATATTAATTACTAAAAAATTATAAGGTTCTTCCTCATGCTTCTTTTATCCACTACCTAACATTCATAAGTTTTTAATGAATAATACATATGAGTAGTCTCAATAATTAAATATTAGTCTCAATAATTAAATATTAATTATCACAATTAAAAGAAAATACTTAAATCAACTAAGATAATTGCTTCCAAGACTTACTAAGACTCCATTTTTATGAATTTTTCTTAACAAGACTCTTGTAACCTAATAAGCCTTCTAAATCCTAATAAATACTTAGATGATCAAATAAAGTCTTTATTTTAATATTTAAATATTTAAATAATTTAAAGACTTTATTTTTAATAAATCTGCCAATTAAGATGTATTGGTAGGACTCACAATAATTTATAAATGGAAGTTTCGTATTCAAAGGAATTTATTTATTTATTTATTTTATATATAAAAAATTTAAATATTATTATTTTTATAATATATATATTTTAAAAAATAAAAGATTATTATAAAAAATATTATAAATTAATAGAAATATAATCCATTGAAATTAGATACAATAAAACAATACTATTCAAGTTAGGGTTAGAATGATAATACATAATATATAGTAGATGGCTAGAATAACTCACATATATATATTTGAATTTTTTAAGTAATAAGAAAGTTTTTTAAAATTAGACTTGATGGCCTATAGAACAAAATCAATTGGATTAATGTCAAACTTCAAATAAAGGGACCAAATAATAAAGATGCAAAAAATTGTAGTGTTGGTTGCATCTCCTTGAATTAAGAAGCAACAATCTTTGATAGGATACAATCAAAGTAAGTTGCAATAACATAACCATTGTTTTGATGTATGTAATAACTTTAGATATTACTAGCTCCAATTTTTAAGATTATATATATACTATGAAAAGATATATATTTTTAGTAATTTTGGCATAATTTTTAGTTATTTTACTAAATAGATATAATTTCATTGTATGTATATATATATATATATATATATATATACATACATACATACATATTGTTTTTATTTTTGATGTTTAAGAAATAAGTTTTTAATTAAAATAAGATGTGTTTATATTTGTTCATTCATCCATGTATCTATTTACATTATATTATTGTTTATTATACATCAATGACTTATTTTAACATGTTCTGCTTCAATGAAAGCAAGGGACCTTAACATTAGTTTGTATTTGTATATATTCATGTTAATTTTAATGTTAAAAACAGCAATTTTTTTATAAAAAAAAACCTATTATTTATTTGATTGCACAACATAACACTTTCTCACTTACAACTTGTTTTAAAATATTGCCATGAATGATTGAAATTTAAAACAAATTTATGATGTTGTTTGAAGATTAAAACATCAAACAAAACAATATAATTTTTTTTTATCCTCCGTTCTAAATACACGAACTTATATCAAACAAAAGATTCACTAAAGATTGGATACAATTTTTGTAAACGAACACATTTGCTGAACATCAAACATGAACAACATCACGACCCTCCCTCGATCCACCCATGGATGGAAAATGGATGATAAACCGACAACGAACGTAGCACGGTCGAACAAAGAGCATCCACCCACGGGAACGCTCCTGGTCCGTGGAGGTCTGGCATCGTGGCTGCAGGGCTGGCGGCCGAGATAGAGAGAGTTTAGTGTTGTCCCGTCCCGACTCTGCATGCCGGTGCCAAGGGATTCTCAACTTCCGCTCTGTCTCTGCCTCTCACGCTTCCTACTCTCCATTTCTTCCACTATTCTCTGAAGCTGCCATCGCCCGATTTGATCGCCAACGCCTGCATTGAAGCACCATGTCGCAGAACCTGAGTATTCTCGGTGATCGGCAGACAGGCCAAGACGCCCGCACGCAGAATGGTTGCTAACTAGCATTCTGGATTGAGATTTTTGGCATCGTTTGTTTGGTTTCTGGGGTCGCGCGTGGACTCTCGTCCGGTGTCAGTGGATTTTTGAGAAGGGTATTTGAGGTTTTGGAGCATGGGGCAGAGTTGATTGCGAGGGGTTGGACGTTCGGGTCGTATGATTTGGGTTTGGGTTGAACGTGGGGGTCTGATTCAGTGGTTGTTGTTGTGGTGGTGGTGGATGGAATGCAGTTATGGCTTGCCAAGCCATTGCCAACATTGTTAAAACCTCATTAGGACCTGTTGGTTTGGACAAGGTGCGTTTGGGTTCATTTCATGTCGATTCTGAGAATTTGATATTTTGGTTGAATGGGTGTGGACCTCATGATGGAGTCGGCACTTCAGTAGCAATAGGTGTTGCTCGTGCAACGCAAATTAGGATGAAAATGTTGCGGACCTAATTTAAAATGAAGCTTGTCTTCAAGAGTTGGGCTTGGTTATGCTGGTAAGCTTAGCTTAGCTTGTCAACCCAAAATTTTTTATTTTGATTGATATTGTGTTCTGAATTTGTGCTCGACTTTTTTTCTGCCCTGTGGATCTTGCAGATGCTAGTGGATGACATAGGTGATGTGACTATAACAAATGACGGAGCCACCATTTTGAAAATGCTTGAAGTGGAGCATCCTTCTGCGAAGGTTAGTCATTTTTTTATTTTTGTCATAGTTGTATCATTGTACATAGTGGTGTCGTCCACTGTTTGTTTTGGAGTTTATCGTGATAATATTTAGCTGGTTACATGACGTAGGTTTATATTGTAAAGGAGAACTATCTGGTAGAGGTCTTATTGTGGTAGTCCATGGTAAGCCTACACTTACAAGCACTTGTAGTAGAATATTCTTATATTATAAGAGGTGTTGGTTTTTCATTCACTTCCTACCCTGTCGTACGCATGAGGATTGCTAACGTTTTTAGCAGTATGTATATTGGAAATGTCTGCATGCATGATTGGCCTAATCAAGCTACAAATAATAATAGATTTTAGAGTGAAAAGTATCAGATCAATGATAAGTTACATCAAGATTTATTCTCGGATGATTTCAATCAGGTACTGGTAGAATTAGCCGAGCTGCAGGATCAAGAAGTCGGAGATGGTACAACATCTGTTGTTATTATTGCTTCGGAGCTTCTTAAGGTCACCGCCTTACCTGATCTTCTCATGAGCTCGTCGTTGATGTTTTATAGATTTTTCCGTTTCATTGGAGGATATAAATCTGTGTTTGTTTCAATTACAGACGAGTTGATATTTATGGAGACATATCATTTAGGTTTGAAATCTTGATGGCTTTTACGGCTTATTCCTCTGTAATAATACTGTATTGTCCATGAGAAAGGGCTTATTCTGTCAGTTTTTGGTTGAACAGAGAGCAAATGATTTGGTTAGGATAAAGATTCATCCGACTTCTATTATCAGTGGTTATCGAGTATATTTTCTCTACCCTGTACAGTTTATCCCGTTACATTATGATTTTATAATATTAGTAGTTAAAGTCGATGCGGGGTTATTTTCTTAGCCAGCATTCCTATCTGGCTATATATCTATCTCTATTTTACTCGCTAGATTGCAGAACTCATGGTCTGTGTCAGATTTAGAACTAATGCTGGCAACGTTCTGAGCAATTGATTTCACATGCTTTGCCAGCTCGCCATGCGTGAGGCTTGCAAGTATATTGAAGAGAAGCTTGCTACTAAGGTATTATTTCTACATCGACCATTCATGGTCGAGGTTATTGCTTCGATTTGTTTACATATGGTTACATATGGCTGTTCTTCGATATGGTTACATATGGCTGTTCTTCAAGAATAGTGTTGGTAGTACTTTATTCTTGGTGGTTTTCTATGAGGGTTTTGAAAATCATTATTTGGACTACAGAGCTTCACCGTTGTGCGACATAGTGCTAATCATTCTCTGCCAAATGCAGGTTGAAAAACTGGGAAAGGATACTTTGATCAACTGCGCAAAGACGAGCATGTCCTCTAAGATCATTGGTCCTGAATCTGACTTCTTTGCTAAAATGGTATGTTTTATAGGGGTGGGTTCGAACGTTACATGCTTCTGTAGGTTGTGTATTAGCTGAGTTTATGCTCAGGAAACATAGTACCAAATACTTTGTAATTCTGTTTAGGAGTGAGCCCACATCCAAGTACATGCAATGCACATCTACATATTTATCATGGATTTTATTTATCATGAAATAAATAAAGTTTGCTGATTTTACAACCATGTTGTACTGATGGAACACTATCTTTTTGTGAACCGCCAGGTGGTTGAGGCTGTACAAGCTGTGAAGGCTGTTTCTGACAGGGGCGACGTTAGATACCCCATTAAGGTCTCCACATTAATCTTTATAGAAGTGACAGTTTGTACGTGTTATTTATGTTTTCAGAACAATTTTCTGACCGTTGGAAGAAATCTGCTTATTGTTGTTTTGTGCTAAAGTTTTGGTGTTGATTATATTCGTTTAAGCGCCTGTACTGACATGCAGATTCGGGGTGGTCAATTGGACAGTCTATCAACATTCTAAAGGCTCATGGACAGAGTGCCAGAGAGAGTTATCTTCTCAATGGTTATGCTTTGCCGATAGGAAGAGCTGCCCAGGGCATGCCTAGGCGAGTGGCACCAGCTCGGATTGCATGCTTAGATGTCAACTTGCAGAAGACTAAAATGCAGATGGGAGTACAGGTTCTTGTTACAGATCCGAGGGAGCTTGAAAAGATCCGTCAAAGGTGAGTTTCTTTCCTACTTGGTTTCTTTACGGAACATTTCTGAGGTATGCATGTATACCTCACAATCGCAAATTCGTCCATCATGTCCTCAAAACCAGAACTTTTGACGGTTTGCAGAACATCTTACAAAAATTCTGTTTTATATTGGGGAGTTTGTCATGGGATTTTGTTCTTCTCATTTTTCGGGTAAAATCCTTGGCTCTTCAGAAAACCTAGATTTTTTGGTCTTATTGTTCATAATTATTGATTTTGCAGGGAAGCAGACATTACTAAAGAGCGAATTGAGAAAATTCTCAAGGCAGGGGCTAATGTGATTCTTACTACGAAGGGCATTGATGATATGTCTTTAAAGGTATGTACATTGATGAAACACGCTTATTTCGCAAAGGCTAGGCACACCAACATCTAACTCAAATATTCAGCTTTATCGAGGAGTACAAACTTTGTGATATTGTTTATTTATTATGTGTGGTTGATATTGTGTACTGTATGTATTGGAGTGGAAACAAATGTTTTAATGAACAGTCTATGGTGGATGCAGTACTTCGTGGAAGCCAATGCCATAGCATTGCGGCGCGTGAGCAAGGAAGATATGCGTCACATAGCTAAGGCCACTGGTGCCACTCAGGTACATATTAGTTGAGGCTAAACTATGTTTAGCTTTTTCATTTCTTGCAAAGTGATGCTTTTGCCAGTATTAGAGCAGCTTTTATCTCGAATTTCTGTTGGCTGGTTTCCTTTGCAGGTAGCCGTTGCTCTTTTCGTCTTTTCTATCCTTTGATTTTGTTTCACCAAAACGTTTCTAAATTCGCTATGTGAAATAGTCTCTGAGTTCATAGATTACTCTTCACGTAATAGAAAGTTATATCGTTGACATTAGACTTTTGGGTGCCATTGCAATTGTTACCCTTTCAGTACTTTTTTTTCTCAAATTGCATGTTTTGTGATATAATGGGTTCTAAATCCTGCATATGATCATTGTAATGCAGGTTCTGACCTTTGCTGATATGGAAGGGGGTGAGACTTTCGACTCTTCTCTGCTAGGAAATGCTGAAGAAGTCGTGGAGGAGCGGGTGTCTGATGACGATGTCATTCTTATCAAGGGTGCGAAGAGCTCAAGAGCGGTGAGTGAACGTTTACACTGTTGCGACCGTTACCTCCTTTAGCAGCTTCTATTGTTCTGGATCTTGGATTTTCATCTTAGATTTCTATCTGTTTTCTTTCACAATGTAATGTGTGAAAATATGGATAGAAGTGAATGTGCGTAACATCACATTATGTTACTTGGCAGGTTTCGATCGTGTTGAGAGGAGCCAATGATTGCATGTTAGATGAGATGGAACGCTCTATTCATGATTCATTGAGCATCGTGAAACGTGCACTGGAATCAAATACTGTGAGTGGATATCTCGCTCTGCCTCTAAATCTTTTAACAACTGCGCTTTTGGTCGCAACTCTACAATTCAGGATAATTGTCTGAACTACTTCAGCCAGAGAATCTATATCTGACCCTTTTCTGTTGATGACACCTAACTAATTCTAGTTGGAGAGGAATGTTAATATATTTAGTTTGTTGTGGCAGGTGGTAGCGGGAGGGGGAGCTGTGGAGGCTGCTCTATCAGTGTACTTGGAGAACCTGGCAACAACCCTAGGGTCACGGGAGCAACTTGCCATAGCCGAATTCGCTGAGGCCCTTCTCACCATCCCCAAGGTATGCAATTACCTTGGAAATATTGATGGACCTTTGTTGTTTTTTGAGGGAGGTAGTTTCCATGCCCACTCTTCTCGTTTAATGAAGTGGCCGTGTTTTCAATCCTGCCGAGTAAATATTTCAACCCGTATTGTTTATGTATTTGTATATATATACATTCGTTTAGGTATTTCTTTTCAAAAATTAAAAGAACTGTCATTAAATCGAGGACCTCAATGTTAACGTCGTCAACACAGTTGGAGTGTTTTTTTAACTAATGCTGGAAACACAGGTTCTAGCCGTAAATGCAGCAAAGGATTCGACAGAATTGGTTGCCAAACTTCGGGCATACCACCACAGCGCCCAAACAAAGGCTGATAAGCAACACCTTGCAGGGTATGCCCTTGAATGAAGAAGTTTGATTGTTTGTTAGTTTGTTGAAGATTCCTATATTATGCTGCTGCAGTTGGCAGTTTGTTGTGCTCGTGTATTTTATCGAATTCATTGCGACTTGGGTCTAAGTATTCGATTTTGCCTTAGTTGTATGTAGGAAGTTCTGTCCTGAAATTTGGAGTATTTTGGCATTCTCAACATGGGCGACTTTTGAAGTATTTCCACGCATGCTGCGTTGCCTAAAACTTTTGTTGATTTGACAGGACTGGTTTGGACTTGGTCAAGGGAGTTGTTAGGAACAACATCGAAGCTGGTGTGCTTGAGCCAGCTATGAGTAAAGTTAAAATCATTCAGGTAAGAAACATCTGCTTGTGAAAGTTTCCCTTTTTATACAGATTTTTTGACAGATATGTAGTGTCTCCTTTCTGGATCATTGTTCTTTGTATGCTGAGGTTAATCGCTCTGGTGAGTGGGGTGTAAGATCTTGCCTGATGTGACATTGATATATGTTGCAGTTTGCAACTGAAGCTGCAATTACAATCCTACGAATTGACGACATGATCAAGCTGTTCAAGGAGGAAGATGGTGATCAGTGACATCACTTTCGCAGAAGAACACTGAATCAATATTAGCTAATTGGGCAGCTCACTGACGAATCTTCAAGTCCGGCAATTCAACATTCATCCTACTTTTTTCACCATGTAGGGCTACAACGCACACAGATTACCTGGGTTCATTTACTTTTCTTCATACTCCAATGTAACCTAACCCAGACGGGGTTTCAAGGTGATGGGCAGTCTGCTGAGATACTCAAGTTTGCATCACATCATGGGTGCACAGTTACAATTACATTGAATGATAGTCAGATGTTGCACATCCTAATTTAGTTTTGCTTTTCCTTTGAAAAGTGCCATGATATAAATTATGTATGACTATTGATGTAGAAAAGCAATTCGTTATCGAAGAAGTGAAATTTTGACTCGCATAGAATCACAACGTTTTTTAATCATTGTAAAGAATTCTCCAAAATTGCGTGTTCATTTGTTTAGGATTGTTAAGTCCTTGTTAACACAGTGACGTTCCCTATTTCCACAGTTTGTTTGTTTCTACTTTCTTAACGATTAGGCTTCTTTCTTGTCTCCAATAAGCACAACCTTAATTTCAGTCCACTTCTCGTGTCGTTTCGATGTCTGTTTTCTCGTTATGTTTAATCAACAGTTTGTCGGAAAGTGGGGTTATTTGAAGAAATTTGCACCTTCATATTGGTATATGCTCATGCTTCATGCACAGATGGTCAACCTCTGCAATTTGCCCACAGAGTAGCAAATATTCCTAACTGTACCCCAGCAAAATAGGAGGTTGTCATAGCTTCTCAAAATAAAGTCGAATTCAGTTCTTCACTCACGGTACACTTGTGCTCATGAGTTGAACCCCTAACAGACTGTTGGTATTCTTATGAGTTTTGTCTGAAAATCCTCTGGTGTACAATTTTAGATATATTCAGGTTTCCCGACCAGCCTATTTGCAGAGTTGATTACGATTGATTCAATGAATGTGTCTACAGGAAGATGTTTCGTCTTCGAATCAGGAAATGCGGTGTCAAGTCTGTCAATGTTATGGAAAGCCGAGCTCGTGAGAGATGTGCAACTACCTGATCTGCCCACATACGGATATGCTTACATGCTTTAAGACCTGAAATCTCAATGTTAAAAACCCAAGTTCTGTATGAGCTCCTCGTTTTCAAACTTTTTCCCACCGATAAGTTTAGTATTAGTAATCAAATCGGATTTGGTGGGACTCCTGCATCTACTGTAGGGTGGGCGTGAATGTTCACCCCTTTAAGTTGCTGAGAATCTAGGTGGTTAAGTACTAGTCGCTCCAGGATAAGAAGTTTTGGAGTTCTACCTTTGTTTTGTTGGTATGTTCACTCAAGCGCAGCGGATACTGAAAACCGCGGCCGCAATCGTGGCTATGGACCGGTGATCACCATTCGCAATGCATCAGCTCTCCCCACTTCGTCATGCGCCGCATTTCAGCAATTCAGGCGGCAGGCCTGCGCTTCAGTGTGTTGCATTTGTCGCTCAGCCGTCTTTGAGGTTTCTTTCAACTTGTTTGCCATGGCCTGGGAGAAGGCTTGCCGGAGGGCTCTCACTTGATTTTCGCGGTACTGGTTTACCAACGGAACGAACTTTAGGGAGAGCAGTTGTGGTCGAGGGAGGTGGATGGAAGAGGAAACCTAGATATTTCGGAGGAGTTCAGTGCGCAGATGACGAGAGAGTGTGGGCACCCACTGAGGACGAGCTCGTCGAGGATAAAACCTCTGCTGGAGTTGGGAAAGATGCGTGGGAGAGTGACTTTTCTAACGAAGACGTACGGGTGCTTGCAAAATTTAAATCCGTGTAAGTTCGCACACTTGCGTATTTGCGGGACTTGTATAATGGAGTCATTTTGGGTGAATTTCGCTGAGAGCGCTGAAGATTCTTGATTGTAGGGTTGGGTGGAGCTTGATAGTTGGGTTGAAGTTTCTTGACAGTTGGATTGGCTCAAATTTGCTCGAAGAATCGCTCATTTTCGCCAAATGCTGCTGTGTTTTTTCACACATAGTTTATATCAATCAAATAGTTATGGTTCTAGTTATCAATTTAACGCGGATCCCAATTCCAATTTGTTCAGGTACAACTTTGTGCAGGTCTTGGAGGTTTCAAGAAGAGCTGAGCATGCTTTGGCCGGCTGTAAGCTCCTTCTCCTTGACAGGGCTGGTAATGTTCAGAGTGTGTACCACCCTTACAAATTGATAACAAGCTCTTACTATGATATCTTCGCCACGCTGCCCCCTATTCTTCCCGATGGCCCTGTGGGGATCCTTGGTCTTGGAGCTGGTACTGCTGCGCGGATCATCCACCATTTTTGGCCCCACATCAACTTACATGGCTGGGAACTTGACCCTTCCGTCGTCATGGTTGGTCGACAATTTTTTGACTTGAAAGAGCTAGAAGAAGGAAAACCGCCCGTCAGCAGAAGATCTGCGTTTGAATTGGAAGAGGATCCGTCACAATTGGGAGAGGAAGGAGCCATAATTACAGGTATTTTGAGGATTTTTTTAATCTAAACAATAGTTTCAATCACAACCGATTTATGTTCGAGATGCATTGAATAATTTGTAAGTTAATTCTGGCTTATACTTTGTAGTTTTGTGCCTTGCAGGGAGTCCAGGAACTAACTCAAATGACATTGGGAGGTTAGTAGTGCATATAGACGATGCCCTTAGCTGTCAGTCGCCAACGGAGGAAGGTTTTGCAGGCCTCATTGTTGACATGTTTAGTGATGGAGCGGTGATACCTGCCCTTCAGCAGCCTCAAACTTGGCAGCACCTACGTGAACAACTGAAGCCAGGAGGTAAGTAGGAAAATCAATCATAGCCAGCATTTCTTCAGGATGGTGGGCTGTGATGTCTTTATCGTAGTTTGCTACAGGATCCCCTCTAAATAGTACGGGACTGGGGACAATAAAGTGAATTCCAGTGAACTGTAGATCTAATTGCTCACAAATGAGCATTATTCGTGATGAGCTTCCAGCCGATATGTAACCTTTTTACTCCCGATCATCATTTCTAAACTCTAAAACGTTTAACTGCATTGTAGCTGCAGTATGCAGATGGCTTCTTAAATGGGTTCCAGGAGATGTAATGGTGTCCGCTTTGATTGATTAATATCTCTTTGTGGCAGATCATAGGAGATGATATTGCCTAGTTTGTAACGAACGTGAAACTTGTGCTTAGGTCTTACAAATTGCTAATGAGAAACAAAAGTTACGATTTTACAGGTCGCATCATGGTCAATTGTGGAGGCTCCTGTGTGGAAGCAGATGGGAAGCATGCTAAGGATGGTAATACGACAATGGAGGAAACAATCCAAGCATTAGCCAAGATTTTCCCTAACGAGGTCCTCCGGTTCGATTTTCCAGGGGAAGCGAATAACTCTGTAGCTTTGACAGGTCCCTCCCCTGACTGCCAAGCTTGGGAGCAAGCCTTGCCCGAATCATTGAGGGACACCGTGTACGGTTGGTTGCCAGTCTACTGAGCCTTTCGTCTCGCATTGTACATCGTCCTTGAAAATTTGATGTAATCGGTATTTTAATTTTTTTCGTAGCCGCACAAATTCGTGTCTGATCCAACCCAAGACATCGAATGCTATGCTATCGTCATGTTGAGGGGCAAGGTTGCCAAACGTAGCTACAACTCAAGTGCACAGGCTCAGTATCAATACGTCTTTAAACAAATGTTCAATTGTTTTGGCAATTTGGCCATGAGAAATATGAGGTAGCTATGCTGTCATGTGGGCTTGTTTCTTAAGGAATATTTATGTACATAACAAATGGGTGAACTACATGGTTGGAACTACAGTTATCTCGCTCATGATATTTGTAATTTGCTCTTATCTCCAGCTCCACGAACTGAACTAGAGTTTTCAGAGAGGAAAGTGTCGGTTGTAATAAAGTTATGCGACAAGTAGCTCTCCGAATGAAAAGAAATCATGTGCTGGTCTGTCTCTGGAGTCTTCCAATGGAGAAAGACCCTTTTATCCTGCGACTCTCACTTCCCACGTCGGAACCAGACTCTTATTCTCAAGCTCTCTGCGGCAAGTGGTCCGCGGTGAAGGCCTTTTATTCCTCCGAATGTTAGCCATTTCAATCACCTCTGCTCGCGATTTGGTCAGTAGAAATTATTCAGTAACTCCCGCCCACCTGCATACCTTGTTTAACCTACTCAGTTACTAGTTAGAGGAGCGTGGTGCTAGGGTTGCAGCACGGCTGCGAGGAGAAACCTTATCACTCGTTGGGAAACGAGTTGCTTTATTTCCATGATGACTCACAGGATTCTTTTTTACCGTTGTTACTCAGCTAACCAATTTGATTCTCAAGTTCACGGTGGCAGAGGTTTGTGAATGTCGGTTCTGAGTGCCTTTGAGGATGAACACGACGGAAATATCAATGAACCCTCGAGCAAAGCATGAGCTCGAACATCAAGTCGATGTGTGCAGGGGGCCTGAAGATTTGGATATATTATGGAGGTCCTGATGAACAACCCAAAGATTGTGGTAATGGACTGGCACGACAACATCAGACAATTGTGAGACAGTCCAGGACTCGAATACGAGTGGTTTCTGCAGTCTCCGGTATATTTTCTAAGCAGTATACCAGCGTTGAATCTCAAGAGTTTTGAAGCCAACAGACTGTTGTGTGCAGAGGCTGCATGGCACGTGAGGGTGTCCTGAGGGAGATTTCATTTCAAGCCACCGCGGTTTCGGATTACCATCTCGCAGCGTACTACCCATCTGCATTCAACCCAGCTCCCAATGTCCGTCCCAAACGTGATTGCAGCAAATCATTGCCCCTGTGGGAAAACCCATTTGGTTTTGTGGGCATCATTCTTCGACATCATTCTGCTTTGCTGGTACCAATGACTGATTCCTGCACTCTATTGAACCATAAGCGCTTCCTTGTGACTCTGGAACTTGGAATCTCAATATGCTGTGTCCTTGCTGTGAGTTTGTAGTTTTGGTGTGATGCCTGATTGCTATCAACTGATGGCTTGCCTGCTCGCCGTTGCTGCGATCGAAGCTTGAGGTTCCTCTAGTATTAGTCTATGCCTCATCTCATACCGACGGGAAGTTTTACTTCGTTTAGGAAAGGTTTTGTTGGTTGTTGCAACGTGGCCACGTGCTTGACCATAATCCTATGCTATGTTTGATGGTTTTTTGCACATATATATTGAAGATTTAGGGGAATATTAAATCGACCCAGGTAAATCTTGAATCGACCCATCTTTGCTCTTATTGCTATGTACTACGTCATATATTTCTCACCAATCCGTCAATTTTGTTGATGAGAAGTTGAGGGTTTTGTGGGTATTTTAGCTGATTATAGGGGTAGAGTGGAGGCACTCGAATGATCCAATGTGGGACTAGATTTAGAATCCATTTGGTAGACAAATTTATTATGATCGAAGGATGTCCTTTTTCAAATTAGTGAAGAGTATATGATGTAGTACAAGACAGTAAGAACAAAGGTAAGTCGATTTAAGATTTATTTAGACCAATTTAATATATTTTTTTAGATTTATTATCATTATTTTTTATTATTTTATTAAAAAATTGTTTAGGACTGGCGTGTGCACATAACCTAATATTTTTTTCATCCAACTACATTTTTGGTTTAAATATCAAAAAAAATATAGAATAAAATAGAATAAAATCTAGAAGATATACACTTGATATAGATGATTGATTCAATATTGATTGTTTTCTAATGGAGATTAGTTTTGTGGATTACTATGTAATATGCACCAATTGCTATGAACTTTCTAATCTTAATAAAATATATATGTAATACATACTACTCATAGGTTTATTTTAAGATGTTTAATAAATATCTTTAAATGTACTTCAAGGTTTCAATTTTACATGCTTTTAGAATGCAATTTTTCACATTTTTTGTCACAACAATGTGGTCTTTACATCTATTTCATGCCACTAATAAGTATATTTGCAATAAAGCAATGTATTAAATAAGTGTGATTTTCTTACAGATGCTATTTTGAGTGATAATGATAATAAGTCAAAAAATTTATATATATATTATCATTATCTGAAATAAATGAAATTTTATTTCTAAGAGTTCAAATATTTACTTCTAGACATGCAAATATTATGATGGGAAAATGATCAATTCAACGCAATAAAAATCCAATCCTTCTTGCTTCAACTTTACTTCACTCATTTCCCAACTCAACTCCCACAAAATTAACAGTTGAAATATTAATACCTAAATGAGATGATTATACTATTATTATTTTAAAATATTTAATCATTTAATAAGAGTATATATTTATATATATGATAAAAATAAAAATAAAAATAATGGTTGTAGATGATGTTGGTCAAATTACCATGACACTTCTATGAAAAGAATGAGTTGCTTTTGATTTGAAGTTTTGATGAAATTCAAGACCAGGATTGGAAATAAGCTTTTTCTTCCATGCCCATGTAGCAGTTTTGGAGTTAAAGCTCCAATCTAGTGCGCAATCCATGAGGTAGTAGGATTATACTATGTTGGTACTTGTAGCAACATCAAATACAATTTTAGTAAATATTAAGTAGTCATTGTATTAAATTACAATTTTAAAATTTTTGATGGAAAAATAATAATAACTATGACTGTATACATATGATAAAATTATATGTATATATATATATATATATATACATACATAATCTACTGGTTAATTTCAATATTACATATATATTATATAAACATAATTAATTTAAAGTACAACATATTTAAATATAAAAACTTGCAAAATACAATATGCAACATCAATTGTAAGTCATAAGTATGGTGTATAATTATTTGGAAGAAAAATAAAACAAAAAATAAAAGCATTGAATTATATTTTTAACTTTAGTATTTCTATTTTTGTATACTAAAATAACTTCTAAAATACCATATAGTATATTAAAGAACTATACGTGTCAAGTTATGAGATTGAGAGATTCATTAAATTTTAAATTTATTAAAAATAAATTACACAGAACACTGATATAAATATTTTTTGATATATATATATATATATATATATATATTAAAACTAGTAGAAGATTTTGAATTTTTATCTAAAGATTAAATGAGAATGTGCAATTTATAGATTATTTTAGATTATCTTATAGAAATTTATTCAAGATTAAAATTATAATAAAAAGTATTAAATTTTATCTAAATTTTTTTAATATAAAAATATATACTTTAAGTTAAGTATATTAAATTAAATTTAACAAAAAATAATAATTTTAGAAAGACTTCATTAAATCTTTTAATATATAAACTTCTCATAAAATCATCAAATATCTTTTAGCATATTAGACACCATTAATTACAACACTTTTTAATAAATGCTTATTTATTTCATGGTCACAGAAATTATATAAGAAGAATCTAAAACTTCATAAATCCAAAAAAAAACTATATTACTTGCTTGAATTTTATTTTTTTAAGTTTAAAAATATACATATAAATCAAAAAAATAAAAAATAAAAAACATGTTATTAAATTGACTTTTAGAAAATTAAAAAATATATTATTAAAAAAAATCCAATATTATGCATCTAAATGTCAGTAATAATAAATTTCTTATAAATTTTTATAACTCAAATCTAATTTATGATCATGACTATGATTGGAGTAGTGGCAAAATGTCTGTAAATAAATCTATATAAATAAATAAAAACTATGGTAATTTTTTTAGAAGAATAAAAATTTAATCAATTTTTTAAAAAAATTGGTGCATGTATTTTTATATATTTTCTTTTTTTCTTTTTTTCTTTTTTGGTCTTTTATATTTAACACTCTAAAGAAGTTAAAGAAAGAAATCTTTATATTCTATTGATCAAATATTTGGTAATACAAAATTTTACTATTTTGGATCTCTAGATACATAATAGTGGATTTAGATGTAACAAAATATTTACTTATATTAATGAACAATACAACAAAGTTATTGCTATTGACGCATAATTTGAATTTGATTTAAATGAGGTTTTTTAAAACTTAAGCATAATTAGAAGAAATATAATATTATAAAATATAAATAAATTTTCTATTATAATAGAAAATTTATGTATTATATATAAAATAGATTTTATGTATTAAAAAAACTAATTTGTAGATAAAAAATTATTAAAATTATTATTAAAAAAAAAAAAAAAAACCAACCAACCAACCAACCAACCAACTTCTTTTTACTACAATGTAATTTGAATCATTATGTTTGTTATTTTTTTCATAACTTTTATTTATTTTATTATATATGTATTATTCAATTATTATAAATAAAATATATAATTGAGCCTATAAGTATATTAGTTATAATTATTATAACTAACATACTTGTAGATTCAATTATATACTTTAAATGTTGAATGTATACAAATCTTTTATATTAATTTTACATAAGTATATAAAGAATATAATGATAAAAGACTAAGAAACTAAGAAGCACAAAAGAAGAAAGTGGTGACATAAAAGATTAAAGTAAAACAAGATTATAATAATTAAATGCTTATATTGTTCCAAAACATATATTAAAAAATAAGGTTCTTTTTTACTTATTTCTTTATTTGTTTTATAAAAAGTGGGTCATGCAATAACTTCTACAATATATCACAATAATTATGGAGTGTCTTAGAAGTTTAAAATTTCAAATATATAAAGAATCTATAAATCTATGTGGAAGATGCATTTGGAATACACATGTAGAATTGATTTAATTTAATTGTGGATAAATCCCCAATACTATAGACTTGATGTCTTTATGCTTGACTTGATGGCAAGTTCTTGCATTGCACCATCATTGTAAATGTTTCATTCCCATTAGCTTCACAATAATCCAAAATTGTTTGGTGGAGGACTGGCTTCTAATATTTATGCAATTAATTAGCCAGAAATTTTTTTATTTTTTTGAAATTAAATATAAGGAATTAATAAATAGAAAGGAAAGAATAGTCAGAAGATAATACATTACAAATTTGATAAAGCAGATGAAAGAAATTACAAAACTTGGACAATGTCAAACTTTACCACCAAGGATGTTGTCACATAATATTGAACATGCATGGTATCCAACTCTAACTATATTGAGGTGAATATATGTTAGTAAATAAAAATATATATTGCAATTGAGTTTAAACTGAAATGTCAACTGGTTGCAGACTTTGGCCAATGGAATCCAAACTTTCATTTTATGATTATGGTTTCATGATTCATGAAATTATATTAGAAAAAAAAATTGGGTGTTTTATTGATCCATTGAACATGTAGGATTGAGACGTTTTATTGATGCAAGTTAAAACAAAACATTTGTAAATATGATAGGAAACATGCATATACTTTTAAGCAGCTTTCTATTTATTTTCTTTATTCATCATATTTTAAAATCATGCTATTGGAAAAAAATGAAAAATTAAATTTCTTAAGGTATATAATTTAATGTATTATTTTAGCAATAAATATGTTGCACTATTTCATAAAAGACATTTTTAAATCATTAAAACCGTTTCAAATAAAATTGATGGTTTTACAACATGGTTTCAAGTTTTTCGGACAAAAAACAAAAGAATCAAATTTAAAGATTCTTATAATTTCCTATTTTCTTTAATTTCATTATTTTCTTTTTTACTCCTTTATAATTTTCTTCATAGAAATCAAATAGATAAATTTTCTAAGTATGTCATTTACTAGAGATTCTGATCAAGCATTTGTGTAGTATTTGTACTTCTTATTAAATATATAGTTACGGTTTATGTGAGTAATATCAAATTATAAAAGTGTACTGCAAGTATGCAAAGCTGAAAATCATTTCAAGCTGTTGTGGACTACTGGGTAGTTGGGTGGTATAATGATATGTAGTTTTAAACAATAAGTTTTTGTCCTACAGGAAACTCTTATTTGATTTTTTCATAATATATTCCAATAATACCTGTCTTGAGTATTTTGGTTCCTTCAGATTTATTGAGACTTATTCCCTTCCGAAGATATCAAATGCCAAATGTCAAATGTTTTTAACTTAGGCACTTGCCAAATCATGATTTATGTTAAAGAAGATGAATGGTGTTGGGTTGCATTGAAAGCAAGGAATCCTGTGTTCACACAAAACACATGATAATTTGCACCTGAGGTTCTTCATTTGAACTGCTTGCTACTTGCCTTCATTTATGGCTGGTTGAATAAACAAATAAATAAAACTTAAAAGCTCACAAGATCAAAGAAGTTGATGGAGGGTTTCTCAAACACCATTCACGCTTGGACTGACTCCATTTCCACACTGGCAAAATACTATTTAACTTTTTTCTTTTATTTTTGCAAAAAAAATTAAAAAAAAAAAGAAAAAAAAAAGAAAAAAAGAGGAAAGCAACAAAAAGCATTAAGGAAAGAAACGTTTCATAGAGAGAGTCAGACAACAAGGAAGGTGGGGGCAAGGTGGAGGTGGGCATTAGAGTTATTAAACAAACTTGCCAAAAATGGAACAAAAAAGCTCTGTAAGGTGAAAGACCAAGGAAGTAAAAAGTGAAACTTATCTCTTATTGTTTCTTAATCATATTAAGGGCCACTTCAAACTTTGGCCAAAGTCAAGCGGACAAAGGATTCTATCAATATGATTGGTGGAGAGAAAAAAACTTACTACTTGACTTTCACACTAGAGACAAATGGCCAACTAACGTTTTGGTCAAAAGTGTCTACATGGCAATAGTTTTGGCACCAAGGAGTTGTCTGCTTGACAAGAAATCGGGCTAAACTAATTGGGTTGGACAATTCTCAATCAAACAGACAAGTCAAAGGTCATATTAATTATATTTTAACAAACTTCTACATTGGCTTTTCACCCAATTTCAAGTGGAGTTGTCCAAAGTCTGCTTGACCAAATGACCATGGTGTGAAGTAGCCCTAATTTTCACCACTTCATCACTGCAACAAACTTCATGACTGTTCTACACACAACCTTGTTAACCAATGGAATGCTTAAGCAACAGTCATGCCTTTTTACCATTATCACCCCCCTCCCCAAATATATATACATATATATATATATATATATATATATATTCTGATTACAGATGCCCTTCATTAAAGACATGGGTGCTCACAGAAGCGTGCCAAACACACCACAGTCAGGAAATGTTCCTAGAAAAAGAAAACAAGGAGCAGAGAGGAGGAGGAGGAGGAGGGGGAGGAATAAGCAATGAAGGTGCAGAGCCTAGTCTGTGCGCCTCTGTCACTGGGAGCACAGTGCCTGGCGTTTTGACTAGTCTTGTGCTCTCATCTCATCTCATCCCCTCTCCTCTAGTTAGAGAGAGAGAGAGGCACATGAGATATCTTGTATGATTCAAGCTTTTTGAGTGGTGAACAATAATGCAAAGGGCTGATTGAGTTGGCAATGCCAAATCACTATTAGAGGAAAAGAAATCAAAAGAAAAAAGTAAAAAAACGAAAGCAACAGGTATTTTATCACCATAGTTTTGGCTTACCTCGGAAACTTTGCCGGTTTTGTTGAGGTAAAACCCAACAGGATGGTCAGTCTTCACCAGCAAGTTGTCAACAAAGTGCACGGCATGTGATGATACAACATCAGCAACATTAAACAACCAAAAAAATGGAGCAAGCTTACTAGTAGAAAAAGCTGTATTTCAGCATTGCAAACAGTTTCGGGGGAGAATTATGGTTTGTGGAAGGCCGGCAAGCTTCGGCGTTGAGACGGTGAAGAAGTTTGCCTCCATCCAACAGATGGAGCTGTGAGGGACGCATGTTATGGTTTCATGTGCCGAGCCAGAGCTAGCCAGCGTTACAAGTAGCAGAAGATTTACACATTAACAATCCATGTCGTGACAGATGAACAAGGACGCGCAGATAATATGGGTGTTGTAGAATATGGCACCAGAGCACATACTTTTATTTAGTTTCGGTGTTTTTTTTCCTTCTTTTAATTATTATTTATGGTTTTTATCAGGGGGTGGATTTGAATTCACGCCAGAGATAGCAAAGGCAGGGTTAGGGTCTGGACGAGGTGAGGGGATGGTCTAGTCAGAAAATCTGTTTTTTCTTTCTACTTGGAAGGAGTGGAAAGGAGGTGAACCGAATGCGAAAGGGGAGCTTGTGCGATGGTGCGGGTGTGAACCTTGTAGCTTCGAGCATCTCTCCCATTCAAGGCTTGCAAGGCGTCCTCCTCTAGCTTGTGGACTAGGCTCTTTCGAATGGGCCCTGGGGCATGCACCATCATCGCTTCGCTTATGACCTCCATTACATCATCGCAGTCAGATTAGGGGCCGGAACCGGGGCTGCATAACAGTTCTTTCAGCGACGCATGTACCGTGGCGCTGCACTGGACTGCCTCGAAGATTCTGATGGCGTAATTTGGAACTGGTTGTGCATTGGCAGCGCTTTTACATTGCACCGAGAGGATGGGAGGGGAGGTTTGAGAGAAAGAGAGAGGGAGAAAGAGAAAGAGAGAGAGCGAGAGCGCTTGACCTAAAGGTGAGTGATGATCGTGCTTATTACTTTTTTACGCAACTGCGGTGATGATGCTTAGGGTTTGGCGAGTGTTGAAGTTTGCAAGGGGGGTTGACGAGTTTCTTTAGTAGTTGCTGGCGTGGCGTGAGAACATTAGTTTCCGAATGTTGATGGAATTGGGGTTTGGGAGCGAGGGTGAGGTGGACAGAGGTTGAGCAGGGGTAAGGGAGTTAGTGAGGAAATGGGAGTAGTGAGTGGATTGGAATGTGTGTATTCAAGTTGGAAGTCAAGGTGAATTGTGGATTGTGTAGCATTGCCAGTGTTGCGAGTGCCACAAATCTGGAGTGATGGATGGGGGAGATGGCACAAATGGTTGATGGGTTAGGATTTCTTGGAATGGGTGAGTGTGATTTCGGACTGTTGTTTCTTTTTGGTCGCGGACGGGACAATGGAGTATTGTGATGGAGGTATGGGGTGATGGTTCAGACTGAGAAATAGCTCCGAGGTTGATTCGTGCGTGAAAATTCCGCCATTGATTTCGTACCCCCCCCTCTAGCGTTTCTATTTTGGCTTGGATTTCGGTTTATTCAGCAATTTGGTACGCGAGGCAGTGTAATGGATTGATTTAACCGCAGATTTTAAATTTCGTTCGCTCCATAAGTGCGCTACTGTAGTGTAGTTCAGAAAGCGGTGGTTTAGTCATGCAGCGTCCACGAAGCGGAAGGTGATGGTTTCTAGATATCTGTGAAACAAGCGGCTGATCGCACTCGCCTTCTTGAGTCTCTGCGTAAGGAAAAAGGCCCGCAACGGTGCAATCGATCGATTATTTTTCTTTTTTTTCAAGGAAAATTACAGGAACTTTTGAGTCGGAATTCTGGTGTTTTGAGTGCGACACATACTTGGATTCAGCTCATCATATGATTCTGAGAAATGGAGTTGACTACCTGAAGGACGAGAATATAATGAGTGTTACTGTACTATCTATTCACATGGGGTGCTTCTCAATCCGGTGTGACTTCGTAGCCACCTCAGTCCAGCTCATGAATAGTGTTGTACGATATCATTAAGAAATTCAGGTTTGAGCAAACTGCATGCAAGGTCTTGTGAAGCAGAATGATTTGTTTTGCTACTTCTCTGTCTTTGAATTTAGTTAGAGTCTTATATTCAACATTGTGAAGTCGCGCTTTAATGTCAGTGTACTTAAGGATATTCAATTCAGCAACTGCCTTCAACATTGGATACGAATTTCCTTGGGACTCGTCATGTTGAACTTGGAGCACTGTCAAGCTCTTTGGTTAAACTCCGTATGGACACCTGCTCTTCGCAAACGATTCTGATCATTCGCACCATTAATCAAATATTACACAGATTTTGGTTCAGGTCTCTAAGCAGCGTATGTAATTAAAATTTATCCGAGTATTCTTAGGACTAAGGTCCTTGCCTAAGATTCCGTATCCAGGATGTAGTGTTTCGAGCTTAAGTCACCTCGCAGTGGTAGTCTGTAGTGACGTGAGGATCCTCTTCGATTTCTTCAGCTTATGTTGACAGCTCGAAGGCGAGCAAGCCGCTACGTTACGCTGGATTCCACTGCTGCAGATGTGTTGCTTCGAAATTAAGTTATGTGTCTGCGAACTACTGACGTGATATTGGTTTGGTGGTGTTTTCATTCGAGAATTGTGTCCGAAGCTTGAGTTGTTAGATTAGGTTATGGTCACGTGGATGATTATACATTCAAATTCGAGGTTATATTGTGTCAGCACTAATTTCTATGTTCTTTCTGGTTAATTCGAATGTCGATCATCTCTCAACTGATTTTATGTTGACTGATTTGCAGTTACGCTGTGTCGCGAGATTTATGACACGGTTTGCCCATTTCAATCGATGGAAGATGGACCTGTAATGGTCACCTTCTCGTACTGGATAAAAATGTGAGCAGAGTGAAGATCAATCTGTTTGTCGATGGTGAAATTGAGATGGATGCCTCACTGCGAAGGGAGTGTTCAACTCCAGAAGTTCCTCTGCAAGTCGAGGCCTCTGGCGGCACAGAAGCTGGTTACAATATTGGGAAGCAGGGCACCTCGGGCGTTTTAGAAGCGCAACCAACTGGAGTATCAAGTGTTGAGCCAATGCAAAATGCGGAGGCTCCACCTCTAGATGGCAGCTCAAAAATGCCAGTTCACGTGTCGGAGGGGGGCACTAATGGAGATTTTAGGGTTGTTAGCTCCAGTACAATTGAGAATCTTGTTATGCCTACTCTCCAAAATTGTGACAACGGAAATGTTGAAACATTGAAGAAAGAGCATGTGCTGAGTTTGAAAAAGAGTTCAATAGAGAATGGAGCAAAAAGGGAGGGCGAATTAAGTAATGGGTCTAAGGGTGTCGTCAAAGACATTCCGCCAAAGGTGATAATATTATGGGAAGTGCTTTATGGATATCAGCTTTGTATCTAGCTATTTAGTAGTTGAACTTTCCAGGACAAGTTGGCGAACATAAGTTCTCGAATAGCACCTATGGTCGTGAAGTTCAATTTTTAGAAGAATGAATCAGAGTACTTTGCTTTCCTTGTTTTTGAGGTGAATGAGGTGTGCTTATAATAAACTTAGCAGTGCAAGATGAATGTGCGAAGGATTGTTACATGGGAATTAACTAAGGCAATCTAGTAAGATTATCAAATTGCTGGGTTTTGATTGTTAGGATCTTACTGGTTCCACGCTTTATTTAGAAAGTGTTCTCGCTGAAAACCTCAGAGATATGCCAATACCAGCAGTGCCATATTCTATTATGGCAATGTTCATGCCGATGAATCCCGTGACTAACTATGTACTTGGTGTGTATCATTAGTCACAAGTTCCAATGCGGAAATTGGCAAGGAAGAGTGGGTTGTTGAAATCAGAAACAACCCCTGCGCCGAAGACTGAGTTATCTGTTGCTGATGCGGTGAAGGAAGGTAGTTTTACTTGGAATCTTTGCATGTTTGGAGGCTTGTGCATTGTTTTGCACTTACTTGATGGTATACGTCTTTTTGTCTGTTGCCTCAATTTTGTTCTAGGCACACTTCTTTCATCATTTGCACTAGATCTTTTTGAAAACGTGTAGATGCAAGATGTATGTCTTGTCTTTGTTTAAACTGAGGTGGATGTGAATCGTTTGTGAGGCACAAACGATAGGTACACTGTTGTTAACGTTCCACAAAGTGCGTTTTCTTAGATGTTGTGTCCGTGGTGGTGAGTTGACAGGGATACTGAAGAAAGAACGAGAAGAGCAAGATAGGAAGGAGGCAGTAGATGCTGTTATGGAAATTCATGGTGTGAGGAAACAAGTTACTGGGCAAGCGGTTTCCTTCCCTGGAGTAGCGGGGCCTGAAAGTGGGAGATTATGTCATTGTTGTAGTCGGCCGGAAAGTTCCAAGTCCACTATATTTTGTGACAAGTGTGAAAGAGGCTTTCATGTGGATTGTGTGAAACATTGGCCACAACCGGCTCAGGAACTTGATGTATGGCATTGTGGACCTTGTGGTCTACAGCCTGGTCACTACTGGCCGTTGGGCAGGGTTTTAATAAGTTATGATAATGCAGTTGCGGAGTACAAAAAATATTCTTCAAATTTCTTGACGACTTTGCAGAGGAAGGATGAATCGAGCTTTGGTACCTTTTCACAAGGCATGGGTCAATGGACACATGAGAAGTCTGACGGACTTGAAGATGTTGCAAAAGTTAAAGTTATAAGAGATTTCAAGAAAGACGCGAGAAAGGGAAACTCTAAAGTAAGCAAGGCCGTTACCTCCAGTGTATCAGTTGTCTCAAAGGCAGGTCCTGGGATGCCCATGCATGTTAAAGAATTTGGGTCAGTGACTGGTATCGAAGCGTCAGGAGAATCCGTACCACAACCAAAGTAAGTAATAGCAGTTCAGTCGTTCTCTTTAGTTCTTGAATGCGCTTTTCCATGTTTTTTACCATGCGTACCGCATTGTTTGTACCAGTGTAGATATTTTAATTGTTGTGAACTGCTCTTTCTTGTTATGGAGTTTACATGGTGAGTAAACGTTGTAAGTAATATCATCGACAGACTAAGATGTTCAATTCACGATGTTGTTGTTTGCAGGCTGCTTAGTTACCCTGGATTTGTACCTATACAGCCCAAATCTGTGTTGAACTCTATTGCTCCGATTGTGAATTTCATGGTCCCTCCTGAAGCAAATGCTGTCAAGACGTTGACATCTCCAAATGTTCCCATTCCGGCCAGTCATCAATCAAGGAATATCTTGCCATTTAATGAATTCACTGTGAGTAGCACACCAGGTTTTTCTCACACAGGGTCCATTTCCTCACATATGGCGGAACCTAAAGTTCTGTACACGACGAGTAAAGACTCAACAAGACCAACAGATTTAAGCTCGAAAATTGAAATTGCTCCAGGTCGCTCTCAGCATCAGGAAACCTCAGTTATGGATCAGTATGCTGCTTCACCTAAGCCAAATTTATTAGGCTCTTCGCATTTGTCTTCCACCCCGAACCAAATCAGTGTCCATCAGAAAACAGCTCCAGCAAGTGGAGCTGTTAGCATAGAGGTTTCATCTACGGAGAAACTCAGGCCTTTTGCGGTTGGAGAACGCTTAACAGAAAGGGAGGAACTTCTGAAAGAAGCAAAAGATTCTCTGAATCAGTTGCGAACCTTCATAACTGCTCTTAAGGGAAACCTCGCAGAGGACTGGCGTGTAATTTTAAGGAAGAGACCTACGGGTGCTCAAGAGAAGTTTTATCTCTCTCCAGCAAAACGGAAGTACAGGTCCAGACAAGACGTGGCTCGGTTCCTTGGCCTTGTGGATGATCCCAAATGTCAGAGAACAAAATCCAGCAATCTTGGGACTTCATTAGATAAGCTCTTGGAGAAGAACAACTCCCACCCACCAGCAAGTCAAGCCAATGCAGTGGTGTGTGCACATGCGTTTGAAGTTTCTTTTCATTATCTTTGCGTCATGCAATACGCTTTGTTAACATGGTCTGCTTCTATTTGTGATTTATCGGTCTAAACTGCTGTTTCAAGTCTTGTTGCCTTGCACCATATGTTTACTGTATTCAAGTTCTGAAACGACTATCTACTTTGTTCAAGAGCTGTAGTTTTCCATGGAATAGGAACGTCATCTGATTACATCTTTACCCTTGTTTATTATGCTGGTACCATCCTTCAGTTTGGTTTGCATTGTATTTTTGTTTACTCATGTCCAGGCCTTTCGATACACTTGTGCACCAATTGTCATCATCTTGAAGAAAGTTCATGAACATAGATATGGTTTGCTACATAAGTATGTCTTAGCTAAGGGTTTAGGTGGTTCTTTTTCAATTTTCATTGCTTCAGCTGAAGGAAAATGTAAATTGGTGGATAATTTGTTTTTGCCTGCAGACAAATTTGCCCATGTTCTGTGGAGATGTGATGATTGAGAAGCTTGGGGTAATCGACTCTCGGGCGACATATTCTGATGAGCATCACATTTGGCCTGTTGGTTTTCGGTCTTCTTGGCATGATCCTGAGACCAGATCATATTGTATAAGTGAAGTAGAGGATGGTGGAGAATTAGGACCAATTTTTCGAGTCACAAGGAAGCTCGTGATAGTTCCTGCAAACGGTAAAAATGATCTTTTGGCAACTTCGAGCTTAGGGGAAGCTGCATTGGATACTAGTGGTATTCCTGTCGAACCCAAGAAAGTAAAGATTTGTGAGGATAAATCAAGTTCACATGAGATAACATCGGAAGTAGTCAGTACTAAGATAGGAGATAGTAGCGTATTCAAAGTGCCTACAGAAGGCAATCAAATAATTGCTCAGAAACAGCACACAGAGGTATTTAACAAGCACGCTTCCAAGTTTGGGGGGAACATCGAAACAGGTAGTGAGAAAGAGGGGGTTTCCCAATTTGAAGAAGCTCGTGAAGGTAAGTCCAGCATTATGAACGGTGACCCTTCCAGTGCTTCACCAACTAAGCAGATTTTGGCTAGTCACTCTATTGGTCAATCTATTATTGACCTCACAGAAGAGAAAGAACTCTCCCTAAAGCCTCATTCGGAGACTATATTAGATATCAAGGTGTCCGCTTCAGATGTCAAGAGTGATCCCAGTACCATAGATGCAACGAAAGATGTATGTGCCTCGGAAAATGTGAAAGTGAACCATCACCGTTCAGAGCCTCCACCTGTGGTAATTGAACTATCTGATGAAGAGGATGAGAAACCTTCATCTTTAGTATTTAGAGACAAAGTGTCAGCTGCTGCTAGAGAAGGCGTAGGAAAAGCTTCGGGGTTTCCACTACCACACATCAAACCTCTCCCAAATATCTTGATGGAAGAGCTCACTGTGGAAGCTCGAAGGCCAGGTGAAGCGTGGAAAGTGTTCGGTAAGAAATTTGTAGAGCAGTGCAAGAAATCCTTGGGGTCCGGTCTTAATTGTACTGTTCCCATTCTGGAGGCCACCAATGACTACGTGATTTACAATTCAGGCACCTCTACTCTTTGGGATAGAAGCACTGACATTGCGAATGCAGCCTTGTTAAGTCAGAAGAGTGTTGATGGAAGTGAGACAACAAAGGCTCTGTTTTATGACAGGCTGGAGAAGAGGTTAGGGGAGGATCGTTTTGGGCTGAAGTTACCAGCAGTCCAGAACATGATTAAGGCTCTCCGAATTGGAAAGCCAGCAGGTTATGATAAAGCATGGGTGAAGGGAGTTGATCAGATTGTTGAAGCTGCACATACCGCATCCTTGTCTTCACCATCTCAGATCAAAGAAACTGCAGTGACCCCGTCTGATCCTTGGAAAAGGAGGAAGAGAAAGAAAAATCCTGATTTAATAGGTGCGTTTGAACTTTGAATAGTCGTTTTTTTACTAATTTGAAAAGATCTGAAAATTAATCACGTTCTTTGCTAACATGGATGTGGTAATTGCGGCCCGTAGCATCTTGTTGTGTCGGTGTGATAAAGGAGGATATAATAGAGTCTTCTTCTTAAATGTTTTTGATACTCTTAAACTGTTATATTGTTTTAGGTTAACTATTTTGATGTATCACTTACTTGAGTGTTCATATTAGATTTTGATCAATGACCTCGTCTGGTATTTGCCTAAAATACGTGCAGGTGCTCGCCTGCAACAGTTTTTTAAAATTGTGTGAGAACATGATCTTCATTTTAGTATATGTGGTCTGCTGGTCATGGGTTCTTAAGTTAACCAACCATTTTTCCAACAGAACAATCTTCTTAGACTGCCTTCGGCCTCTCTGAAATTGTAGAGCAATAATATCTATCTGGAAGTTTCGATAGTAATGATGACCTCATCAAAACCCTGAAATTTCCAGTCGAAAATCTTCTCAGCTTTTGGTTTTGTGTTATAATGCAGCTGAAGGAAATGTGAAAAAGGGGAAACCATCATCTGCGGAACCGACTGCTCCACATTCACTAAATTTGAGAGCAGGGGAACAATTTGGAATCGAAAAGGTTGTTTTTCGAAACTTGCCACCTGTTTCGTCTACACCTGCACCTCTACTCGCTTCAGCTATTGGGTTAGGACAAGCAACTGGACCCATAACGACAGCAGCAGCAGCAGCAGCACCACCACCACCACCCCCGCCTCCTGTAGTTATAATTGAAGAGCCTCGTCAGCCACCTCCAGCTGGCGAGCCTATTTTGAAGAGGCTGCCTTCTGAGTTGGTCGGAGATTTACTTCAGGTGATTTTATACTCTAGTGAATGAATGTTTCTTCAATGCATGCACCATAAATTGTCGTGACACTGTTGTCGTCCTTGACAGATATCATTTATTCAATCTGTTCATTTTATGATTGAGTTCACTCTTTACTTCAGAACTGCTTAGTTTAATACTATACACTAGCATTTATGCAGAACTTGCGGATTTGGTTTTGAATCTTGAAGTTGACTCTGGTAGAGTACTTTTTATACATCGCATTTGTGTGATGTATGGTGACAGGTGTGGGAGTTCTTGTGTCGATTCTCAGACTTGTTTGGGCAAGACGTGCACTTCACGCTTGAGGATCTGGAAGCAGGTCTACTGGATGTCGGACCTGTCAGAGAAGTTGAAGTTCCGACAGAAGCCAAGGACTGCTCTGAACTTTCTGGTAGGAAGGAAAAGGTGAGCACTGCAGTGGATTCTTCTGAGCAAAGTGTGAGAACTGGGCGGGAAGGAGTTGAAAATGTGGTTGATATCCCCGAATCATTGGAAAGAGATGCAATGAAGGGCGACAAAGTGTTGAACAAATCCATCGGCACAGCAGACAGAAGTCATGAGACTGCAGAAGTTCCTGACCTTGGGCAAGAATTTAATGCCGTAATGGGGACTGTGGAAGATGCCGAAAAGAAAGAGAAATCTCGCGAGGATTTGAAACTTGAGGGGAAGGAGTCGAAGAACTTGCATGCATTGGAGGAAGAACAAAGTGGAACGAAGAATGCAGTTGAAGTATTTAAAGGAACAGTAAGCAAGGGACTTGCATTTTTGGCAGAAGCACACATTCCCTTATTGAAATTTCTTGTATCTGATCTGAAGTTTCGAATATCGAGGGGTTTAAACGAAGACGAAGGAGAGGAGCCAAAAAAGAGAGGAAGGAAGCGTATTTGTGATGTAGGACCTCTCCCTCCTGAGTTTGGTGATGATCTTCCCATGAACGCAATTACATGGCCAGAAGTTGCTCATAGGTATCTTGTTGCCATTTTAGACGTGAAAAAGCATGGTGAAATAACAGAGCTAGCTCTGGATGAGCGCAAAAAGCTTATGAGGTACTTTGAAGGAGATGGCGGTGTGATGGGTGGTGCTGTTGAGGGCGTCGTGGGAGTTGAAAGTGATGCTCAGGTCAGGATGGATCAAAATTTTATTCCTTGTGTTATTGTAATGGTTCCTATTTGCTTATCGAGTTGATATGGTCGTGGTTGCAATCTTCATCATCGACAAGGTATGATCTGTTGCGATTAGTACTCATTTTCAGAACTTAACCAATGCTGTGTTTATGTTAGATAGTTAACCTTACTCCTTGGAAGGTAACGATCTTATAAATTAATACTTGAATGCGAGTAAAACCTATGAAGGATTGCTCATTTTTTCACCTTGCCCACTTAACCATCATAATCTTTGACTTGAGTCAATGCTGATTTCAGATCTTTTAGAGCTAACGGAATGAGAATGCCACTGGGTTTTCATGGGTTTCATTTGTAGTAAAATTGCTGTTACTGCCTAGTGCTACATGGGTTGGATGTATGTTTTCTCTAGGTTTCCTTGGGCGAAGTGGATTTTCGTGGTTATATAAATGATGTCTGCAAGTGGGATTCCAAGATGAAGTAGCAGTAGGTTTGATTGCTTGTGTTCAACTAGACTAAGGATGTGTTACCATTGCAGGTATTAGCAGAAGCAGAGAAAGAGTTGACATTAAGAATGCCAAAAATAGTCGAGAAGGACATAGTAATTTTTGTTCCTCAAGAATGGGATGTTGCATTAACGCCAATTAATCCGGCTCCAAAGAAAGCCAAGAACAGAAAGACTGGGGACCTGGACCCTTTACCAAAGTGGGTTGAGGCATTGGAACCCGTACGCAAAATGCCAACTAATTTGGGTACAAAACTTAAACTTCAAGTTCAGGAAGCATTGTATTATGAACCTCCTGACTGGGCTAAAGCCACTTTAGAGTGGTCACTTAGTAAAGGCACCTTCAAAAGCAATGCTGCTGGCACTACAAAGGTACACACAATTTTCTTTTATTCTATGAGCCTAGAACTTAGGTAATGCAATCAACCATGACAGACAGAGATGCGTGTACCACATGGAACATTTATCTTTGTCCCCCACTTTTGTTTGCCCTTTTCCTCACTACCGCATATAATATCCCTTGTATTGAAGTCAATCTTTGTGATAAGTTACATTTCATTTATCACCTACCTATCAAAGTGTGTTACCAAAAGAAGCCTTGTACAGAGCAGTGTGTGGTCCCTGAGTATTAGTAATACCCTCGAAGTATATGCAACATGTTGTGAATGCCTCGTCATACACAATAATATTTAACATGTCTCCTTGCAGAGAGCTGTTCTGGAGGTCTTGGCGCAGTATCATGGTGAGGAGTTGAAGGCTATAAACGCTCCACGTGTTAGAAAGGTGAAAGCTGCTCCATCTGCGGAGCACCTCATGCAGCGTTGTAGAATTGTCTTACGTGAAGTGGCAAAAGCTGACAGCAAGCAGGTCTTTGGTAATTTGGTGGGTGGTGCTTCTGCTGTCAAGTCTAGTAAAGATGCAGGAACATTGCCACGACCTTTAGACTTTCGAACCATTGATGCGCGCCTTGCTGCGGGAGCGTATGGAGGGTCAACGGATGCATTTGCTGCTGATATGAGACAGGTTCACTCATGCCTCTGGTTTCATTAATCGATAAACAAGTCGTTTCTGTTTTCATTTACGTGTAGGAACTTTGTATCACATTTCTTGGTTACTATTCTGCCTCATTTGTGTCCAATTTCGATCGGCTTGTAAAATGCTTTTGTAATACTGTTTCTTACTAGTTATGTTGACAAATTGGTGCAGATTTGGAAGAATGTAGAATCAGTACATAAAAGTGGCAGCGCAATATTGGAACTTGCCAACACCTTGTCTCAATTATTTGAAAAACTGTATCTAAAGCAGGTATGCCCACATCAATTTCAGGTCTTTGAATGCTGCACCTCATGCAAATACCTAGTTTTTTTTCGATTGCTACTCGTACGTTTGTATACTTGGCAATATAATGTATGTAGGCTTGATTGGGGTAGATTTAACTGTTAATGGGCTGCTATCTTTCCATCTGTTATTGACAAGAGTTGTCTCGTCTAAGGTAGACGATTTTCCGATTAGTGTTCTTCTTCTTGAATCATGGCTGGGCGTTACGTGTTTCTCTCATTACTAGCTGCCAGTCACTGAAAATTGCTAATGAAATACGAATTTTTTAAATTTCTGCTGATACTCTCCCTTGGAGAATTTGCTTTGGCTTCTTGTATTTTTATGTTAGTGCTTCTCGATGGATGTGTCTTTTTATTAATACTTTATGCGTTGTTGTGTTTCATAAATTACACTGAAAACGGTGTTTATGCAACTGCCTGTAAATGTCTTCTTCTTCTTCTTCTTCTTCTTCTTCTTCATGCCTCTTAATCAGACTGCGGTTACCGGATATGTTCGTGGTGTTTTTACTGTTTTCTATACTTGTTTCAATTACTGATTGATTATGAGAACACCATGGCAGGTGGTGAGCCTAATCAAGGGTATGCCAGATACCAAAGATGACAAAGAAAAGGTCAGTGATGTGGATACAAAGGTGGATGGCTCTGTGAGGTCAAATAGTAAAGCGGGAACAAAAGGTTCAGGAAATGCCGCTGATGACAAGCTTGGCAAAGCACCCTGGGAGGATGATACTACTTGTCGGGTGTGTGGCGTAGATGAGGACTATGACAGTATACTCCTCTGTGATGGTTGTGATGCAGAATATCACATATATTGTTTGGTTCCTCCACTTGAGAAAGTACCTAAAGGTAACTGGTTTTGCCCATCTTGTGTGGCTGTGGAAGAAGGCTACCCAGAGGCACCCTCTCTTGGGGAGGCTGAATTAGCGGAAATGCAGGAAGAAATGGAACGACCTGTGGCAGGTAGCATACTGAAATTGGAGTACGAGGATGAGAAAGTGCCTTCTATTGTTAGAGAGAAGAAGCCTGAGGCGGAAAAGATCGGAAGGGAGCTTAGGTCGGGAATTGTGGCGGGATTAGCTGTGGCGGATGAGACTCTTTGTGAACAACCTGATGCTCAATTTCCTGCTTTGGAAATCTCCGTGCAGGCGTTGCTCAAGAAATTGGAAGAAAAAGAATATTGGCAATTAAGTTTTCCAGATGTAAGAAAACACTTGCCTTGATTTTGATCTAGCACTATACATGATGCTCTAACTTAAGTTAAAGCCCCGACGATTCCTTCAAAGCTCTCTCTCTCTCTCTCTCTCTCTCTCTCTCTCGCTTGTTTTGCTTGTTTTGCTTGTTTTGCTTGTTTTACTTGTTTTGTGTTTTTGTCTATGTTTTTGGTTTCGTGGTGATAGTGGTTGAATATCTCAAGCAATCGACCTTTGTATAAAGCTGAAACTGCATAGATTTAAACTGAATATGTATGCTGATGCCATAATTATGTTATTTGTGACATTCCAGAAATTATTCTTGTTGAAGTTTCTATGTGATGAAGCATTGAAGACTCCTCAAGCTCGTGCTCATCTTGAAAAAAGCGTAGAAGTTGCCCTGGAGTTTCAGCAGCAGCTCCGAGATCTGGTTGCAGAGCGCTTGAAAATAGTAGTGCCCATGGACGTCATAGGCCATACAAAACCTATTGATAAAGATAATTTACAGAAGCCTCAAACAAACTCCCTGCCAGGGCCAAGTTTAGATACAACGCAGGTCAAAGGTGGAGTAGGGGCAGTTGTACGAGCTTCGGGGCTTGAACTGCTGTCATTAGGAGTTGCAGAAGCCCCAAAACTGACTACAGTCTCATCTCCAGCGTCAAATAGTGATGATGATGTTCTAGTGGTCGGAGAATTTAGTTCAAAAACGAAACCACAAGAAAACAATTTGGGAGTTGGAAAGGTAGTGCATGATCTGGACCTTAATGTTGAAGCTGGAAAGGAACCTGAATCTGATCATTTGCGATCAAATCACAATGCATCATTTGGCACCAGCCCAGTAGAGTTGAACAAGGAGCGGCTGCTGGTGAAAGGTTTGGAGAGTACTAAGCCAGTCGAACTCGATGTCGTCACGGCCTCTCAAACCGAGAACACTGTTAAAGGAATTCTGAATCAACTATCACCTGACCAAAAGCTTGGGTTACTGCAGGACTCTGAACAGAGAGCGTCAGAACATCATGGTAGGGCACGTGAAAGTGATAGTGGCCGTATCCATGTGGCAAGCGTTATTGAGGGTGTAGAGGATGATGTTTCTATGCAGCCTGACGCAGCTTCTAGGCCATTGAATCCTTTGAAAAGGAGCCTTGTGATAGGGGAGTCCAATCTTCCAAGCACAAGTATGAATGGGCCCGAGAATGTGAAAAAGGCTAAGAAAGAGGAGAGTGCTATCCAAAGCACTTCGTCTGGCGTTCATGGTACCGAGACTAATGATCCAATCAAGGAGCCGTCAGATGCTCAGGCAACTGCATCAAAGATTCTGGAAGATAAAGATGCCCGAATAAAGGCATTACAGACTGCAAGAGAACTAGATATGAAAATCACCAAATTGGGGTCTAAACTTTTTAATCTCAGTTTGAGAAGAGAGCACATGGGCACAGATCATCTTGGAAGGGAATATTGGGCATTGACTGGGATTGATGGGAGACCCTGTTTAGTTGTTGCTGATACGTCTGCTCCTCAAGAGCGAGCTGGCCAAGGCACTAATTCTGGTTCTTGTAGTCAAACGGTAGGGTTTCAGGGCATTGAAGACCGTACTACTTCTCCAATAGTTCCGTCGGTATCCAATGGCTCATCTGGTACGTTGTGCAGTTTTAGTAATGTTTCCAACTTTGCCCAAGAGCTTCACTCCTCTGTTATCAGACATGGATCTTAGACATGTTAAAGCTGACATGTTATGCATTTGGTCTTACAACTTGCACATGGTCTAGGTCGTTCACAATCTCCTGGATTTCTCTTTGCTCCCAATGGTGTCTTTACTCGTCATTGTGCTTATGTCTCCTTGAATACCTTGGTTTATTTCTCCTGAAACATGTGGTTGAGTGATCTCTTTGATCTAGAAGTGAGCTATTGCACTTGGTCTGATGTGTCCTACTTCCTACTACTTCTTATTTGATTATATATATATATATATATATATATATATATATATATATATACATACCTTTTTTATGAATTAATTGGAATTAGTGTCTTTCTGAGACTACACAACAGGACTATATGGAAACCATTCTATTTCTTTAATTCAGCCTTTTGCCTGCTGCGAATGATTTTTTTCCTGTTCGTATGTTAATGTTGTTACTGTTTCTTTTCTGTCTTATTCTAGTCATTATTATATTCATCTGATTTTCACTAATCTTATATAGTATTTTTGTGTGCTCATCTCCACAGAGGATAAGGAGAAGGACGTTTCAGACTTGAAGACGATGCAGGAAAGAACCAAGTGGGTTCATTATAAAGGTGATAAAGCTTTAGATGAGCTGGTGAAGTGGCTCAGTCCTAGAGATCAGCATGAACGAGTACTTAGGATTTCCATCTACCATTGGCGAAGATCATTGTACCCGAGGCATCTTCTTGACATGCCTGATATCAAAACTGCTGTCACCACGACGGAGCCAAGCAAGATCGTTCATGAGCCCAGGGCTATCAAGGAAACGCCTTTTTCAGAGGAGATGGAGGAAATCAGCCATATTCGGAGTTTTCCTGCCGTAAATGCAAGAAGGTTACTGCTGAAAAGACATACTGCACTAAATATCTCCAGACGTAGTGACTTCGTACATCAGAAAGAGTCTCACGACTCAAAGGAGATTCTGGATAAAAAATTCAGTGTGCTAAGGCGATGTGAGTGCCTAGAGCTGCTATGGGATTCCCGATACCATTGCCTGACTTGCCATGAAACATATGAATCATCAGCTGAGTTTCAGACTCATTCGAATGATTGCCCTCCTGGAAGTAAGCCCAGCACTGAAATTGGGTCCAAAGACACTCCTGCACTTATACCTGCTAAAGCTAAGAAAGTTACCCATGATAGCAGAAAACTTGCTGTGAAGATGAAAAAGCTAACATCTTTTGATAAAGCTTCAGACTTGTCCCAATCTGTTGCTAAAGTTGGGATTACAACCAGAAGTGAGAGGTTAAGAAGAGTTCTGAAGAGAGAAAGTTTGCAACCAACTGTCGATGATGATGTGGACATGGATCCTGCTGAGTCTATGGAGTTTCTATCTAAGAACGTTGAGAGTTTGCAAACTCAGAAGATTTCAAGCACTGAAGGTCGGGATCCTATTGAGCACACCCCTACTGATCTCTCGAATGCTTTGGAAGGGTTGATAAATCCCTCTTCCTCGACAGTGTTGCCTCATTCATCAGGGCAACCCGTGGAACCTACGCAGGAGCCAAGAGTGGAAGCTGACACTTTTGAAGCCACTTTTACTGTGGATGATTTTGATGCCAATTCATCGCCTTCACAATTTGGTGTCAGGAGCGAGAATCGGGTTTCGGATTCCAATCAATTGCACGAGCCCAAGGTTCTAAATACCAATCAGTTAAATTTGAATTGCTCAAATAACCGACACAACGGTCAAGGCAATGCTGGTCTTTGGGTTGATGACTTGAATATCTCTAATTCAGGTGACCGAGAAACGGACTTGAATGCTAACCAGTTCAATCGCTCAAGTAACCTTCGTGGCAATCAAGGAAACAGCGGTGGTTGGGTGAACGATTTGAACATCTCTGACAAACAAGTCAGAGACCAGGAATTGTACCTTCCTCAGTCAAATTGCTCAAGTATTTCACGAAATCGTCAAGGTAATAACGGTGGATGGATGAATGACTTAAATATCTCGAGCCACAGTTTCAGCGACCAGGTGGTGGATTCCAACAGTTTGAAGTACGCGAGCACTGCACAGGGTGGTCGTGGTAATAGTGGCGGATGGACGAATGATCTGAACGTTGCTACGCAAGCCTTCAGAGAAGACGCTTCTTCATTTGGGTATCATCCTCCTGCTCCAGCACTGATTTCTACTCCTGGGTCTGGTAGAGAGCGAGCGAGTCAGATTGGATTTTTAAACCGAGGTCCATCCTTTGCGTCCCCTGTGCAAAGCCACCTTGCTTTTGATTCCTCACTTATGGTTGGATCTTCTCCTGCTTATCCATCTATGGAAAGTTTTAATTCTTTAGAAACTTCAAACCCTGTAGCTTCCCAGTATCAACAGGTTTTGTCCTCTCGTAACACCCTGAGCCACGCACCTGTCCCCAACAGTAACTTCCTGCTCTCCTTAAATGACACGAACCCTAAACCTGTCTCTTACAATCAGTACCTTACCCCTTTAGATCACGCAAACTCTCAGCAACTAAGTTTTCAGCAATTGTTGTCCTCAAATGATTCTTTAAGCACCTCACCTTCATCCTACCCTAACTCCCTGCCCGGTCCAGAAAATGCCAATACCACCCCTCTGTCCCATTCTAATCTTATCCATTCTCGTGACAGTAGAAACCCACAACCTGTATTGTACTCCCAAGGCATCCTACCACCTGAGAATTTAAATTTCGATTCAACCAACAAATCCCCAGCTCTCCCTTTTCCCAATTTAAAATATACAAACCAGTCTACTGCACCTTACGTTGATTTGAACCCCAATTTTAACCAGCCTGGGTCACGCCCCGGAGATTTGAACGTCCATTCTAATCCTGCGTTGTATGCTAACTTTAACCCAAACTTTAACCCTTCGACTTCACGTCATGCCAGCTTGAATATGAACTCTAGTCCTTTGTACACCAATTTTAGCACCAATTCACACCCTTCTGCCTCACACCACACTGACTCGAGCATCAATCCTAATCCTTCTTTGACTACTAATTTGATTATTAGTAACCCTCTTGTCTCATTATGTAGTCACTTATCCCTTAGCAACAACCTTGTGGACTCAGAAACTAAGAAGTTTGAAGTGGGGAGGTTCAAACCAAATTCGTGGTTTGATTCTCAAAGCACTCCGAAGCCGTTAACTGTAGAACGCCCTCCAGTTATCCCTACTAAACCTACTGCAAGGCGAAGTGCAACTTGGGATTATCTGATAAACCTCCCCTTGTCCTCACCTCAAGGAATTGAGAGGCCAGTTCAGAAGCATCATGAATCTTCTGGACGTCACTCATCACCTTCACCCATTGAAGTTGGATCACTACCTTTTGATCTGATGTTTGACAAGCCACAACGGAAAGATTTGAATGAAAGTACAGTTCCCGAAGACTATGGTACTCTTACTCTAGACCGTATGTTTGATGGACAACAGGTTCAAAGTCAAATCAATAACTCCTGTCGTGATACTGTTTCTATGGGAGCGGATTCCGTTACTTTAGATTTGATTCTCGAGAAACAGGAGCAAGAGCATGGTGTTATTCGTGGGACGACTGGTCCCAGTGAATTTGGTTCTTTGTCTATAAATTTGATGACTGTTCCTGAGGAACAGATGGAAATCGCGCAGGCTGATACTATGGACATTGCCGAAGGAAGATGCATTGACGGTGTCCAGGTTGAACCCGTTGAAGCTGCTAAAGAAACCCGTAGTGGTAATGTCTCAGATGGTTGCTCTGGCGCTCCCAAAGAATCATGTGCAGTTGCTGCGCCGGCTATCCCCCCTGTAGATGATAAACTTGCTTGTAAAGACGATGTCCAGGTCGAAGGACAGGGAGAAGCAGGAGTAGATAGAGTTGAGGTCGAACAAGGGGAGGTGAATACAAGTTCTGAACAGAGAATATTGTTGCCGCCTCCTAATCCTGTTGCCGGTGCCTCAAGTGCGAGGAAGCCAGTAAAAAGATTTCCGGTGGCGAATGCGTCAGTGCATCCTTTGGTTGGTGAACAGAAATACTTGCTGAAAGGACTGCAGATTAGCTTGTTGGATATGGAAGCTGCCATGGTGAATGACATACTGGAGTCCGCTCGGGCTTCACCAGTACGGCGTCGTGCTTGGCGGGCATTTGTCAAGTCATCCTCTTGCATCTATGAGGTAGGCGTCATCATTCATGCTTTTTAAGCTCCAACATTCCCTGCCAAATCTTAGGCATATTTCTTGATTTTTTCTCTAGAAGCAGCAAGCTGACAACAAATGATTATTTTTGCTGTCTTGTTTTTGCATGGAGTGTGCTGGTATTTTGCTTTGTGTAAGGTGATGATTCATTCCTATATTCAATTGGCAGGTGACGAAAGCCATTATTCTTCTGGAACTTATGGTGAAGGCGGATTGTTTGAAGCCAAGCTGGGGTTATTGGTCTTCATATTCTGCAGCTGCCCGGTCATCCTCCCTGTCTTCATTGGCTCTGAGGCTCTTTGCTTTGGATTCATCAATTGCTTATGAGTGGGTGAAAGCTGGAGGAGATGGGAAGGAAACTACTCTTCCCAGCAAGAGTTCCAAGGCAAAGAAAAAGAAACCGTCAGAGTTGCCTTTGCCTCCACCGCCACCTCCACCTCCTAAGCAGAAGAAGAAAAAGAAGAAGAAGAAATAGAGAATTGAAGTTTAAGAGTAGCAATGATTTTAGATGTTCATGCTGTCTGCCTGTTCTGTTCATAGTGAGTTCCAAGCATGGCGGATAGTTTAAAGCTCACCTGCAGCTGATAGGTACTCCGACCAGCGATTTTTTGTCCAGCCCTTTACAGTTTATAGAGGATCAGCAGCGCTTCTTAGACCTGGCTCTCCTTGGGCTGGCCAGTCGTGTATATTCACTTTGTTTATATTCAACACGCCTGGGTCAAACATTATGCACTGACCAACATTGTCACACTCCAGCACAATTCATAGAATTCAAGCTGCCAACGTGTTTATTATGGTTGCAGTATCTAAATCTTCACAACTATTTTGTACCTATTTACGTACGCTTTATTGGGAATGTTACACCTTCAATATGGCAGAAGAGTGATAATTTCATCGTGGTAGAAAAAAGATGAATTCCCTCATTATTTTATTGGTTACATTAGTAGTTTGAATGATCGATATTTTAATTCTAACTGATCTACCAGAGATCATTTCTAATCATGGTCATTCCACATCATATTTCTTCAAATTTTTGAAGTAATCTTGTGAAGGGTTAGTTACAAGCTGCGACACAACTATTCATGAAACATTGTTAAAGAAGAAAATCCACAACACAAGCAATTGTTAGCATTGGTAGTAATATTCATACTTTCTCATATCCGAAATCAATTTAAATCCCAATATTATCAATTTCAATTTGAGGTTTATTATAATGTATTCTTTAGTAGCTCTGTGCAAGTTGGTAATTTGAAAATTACTTAATCAAAATTGTATTCTGCATGCATGCAGAATATGACAGGTGTTTAGTACATATTTTAAAATCTGAAATGTAAATAATTTCAAAAAACACATAATTTTTACAACAAATATTCAGCCATAATGAACACAAAGACATGATTTCATTCAATGTTCAAACATGTTTGGAAATAGATTTGAGTCGTATGGCCTAGCTACGTGGCACTCTGATTTATATACACATCTAATTTGTTGCATAATCATAGAAGTAACTATACAAATCACACAACAAAAAATAAATCCCATGTGTAATTTAATTGAAACAATTTCTTTTGCAATCAAATCAAGCATAATTAACAAACTCTCTCTCTCTGTATATATGAGTGTGTGTGTGTGTATATATATATATATATATATACACACATTGTCTTTCTTTCATTGAATCAAAGTAAAAATACATACCAGAACATAATGAATTGCAGAACATTTACTTTTTAATTAACCATTACATTTGATAATACTTTAGCAATAATATTCACCCTATAAAGCTTTCAAAATAGGGTGTAAAAATGAAATGTACATATGTGTTTCATGTATGATATTTGTATTTATGATAAAACATAAGCCATGATTAAACAAAAACAAATTAGATGTGTGTATATATATATATATATATATATATGTTTGTGTGTATTCATATAGATTAAAATTTCAAAAAAATATATTTATATATGTGTGTAAAAAATTTATTTAAGATCAACTGATTATGTATATGAAAAAATTGGCAGTGCAAAAAATTAGTAACTAATAGATCTTTGTCTATGTACACAGCTTCACTGCAGAGCCACCATTCTGACTAGGCACAGAAAGCGCTGGGTGGTGATCTGCAGAACTATCTTGCAACATCACTAGCTAGGCCTGTGGAAGGATTTTGCGCCGATCTGGCGTAGAAGATCAAATAGACCCCAGGACGCTCGATCTCTGACATCGACCAGATCTACATGGCCAGTACGAGCACCAAAACAACCAAAAGTCACGGAAGAGCCTGCAGTACACGAAGCTGAACTCATTTTCTTCAAGACCTGTACGAGCGTTCGAGGTGGTGGTAGACCGAATCCTGCAGTTAGAGGAATGGCGTGCATTGACAGTGCCGCATCTACATACAGGAATGCCGAAACAAAACTCTTTCGATCTTCATGAGAATGAGCGCCACCAGCATCATCCGATGGGATCGATCTGTGGACTCGAGTCCTCTGCAGGGCTTAGCACACTCTGAATACGTCTTGGTTTTGTTGTCGTATCAACATTGTAAAAACTGTCACCAACATCGTGTGTATATATATATATATATATTAGTAGAAGCTTGTGTAGTTGAGCACACTCATATTAGTAGAAGAACCGCAAATAATTGTATACAACGATACTTAAAAGAAAGGACAATTCATTATATGTAAATTTGTGTATATTTATATATTTTATTGCATGTACATCTTTTTACTAACACCAAATGATATTAATGTTTAAAATTGCTTTAGAATTCTATTCTATTTACTATTCAAAAAATTTAGATTATTTTTTATTTCAACTAAAATTATAAATCTAATTACAATTATTTATACCATTTTCTTTATCAATTTTAAGTAATATAATTTGTTACATATGTATTTACAACATCACTACTTCTTCAAAGATAATTCCTTTGTGATGTTTTGTTAGATTGCAACAATGTAAGTATACATAATCAATTATATCAAGATTATTTTACTTTATTAGAATCTTAGCTTAAGTCTAAAGATGCATACACCTTCTATATTTTTGATTAAATTCTAAAGTACAATTTTCTTATCTAAAACAACAATACCATGTTGGCTATTATAACTTACAACATTAAAACAAATAACAAACATTAAATAATACCATGTAAGCCTAATAGTAGCATTTCATTTTGCCAAGGCATCTATTATACTTATCTACACTTGCTACTATTAAAATTATTATTGGTTGTTACAATAATCTCTAGTCTTACATCACTAATTAAAACATCCTAATATCAAATTATCTATATCTAATATTGAATAGAAAATACTATTATAAGTTATCATATTTTATTAATTTTATTCAAATATAAATTTATATATTAAAAAATAAATTTAGTAAGAATCTTGTCCTATATTAAATGATCCATATAAGCATATCATGAAGTACCATTAATAATTAAAAAATTTAGAATGAAATATATATAATATAAAATATCTCACAAATAGTATATTAACTAGCATAAGATCAATATTGCCATCAATTAGGTTCCTTATAAAACTTATAATGGTCATAAAGACATCTTTGTACTATAATCTTTTGTCTATAGCAAACTTAAGTATATCATTAGCTAGATATAGGAACAAGAATGCTCTAATCTTAAGCTCCATAGACAACTTAACTGTAAAAGTATAGAATTAATATATGTCTCACTTTATAATTACTCCTAGATTGTATAATATTAATTATATATAAGTTTGTTGGCAAAGTTTTATTTGTACAATCTATTACTAGCTCTATTGATATTAATTACTTTATCCATATACATCTTGATCATATTGATCATGTGTCATGGACATAAGATTTATTCCAGTAAATTATCTAAGTAATAATAGTTCAATAGAAGCTTCCTAGAAGCTTTATAGACGCAAAATCACCTTTATACATGTCTATAGGTGATTGGTAGGTTAGAAACTTGGTCAACAAGGTAGCCACATGGCGCACATGTTGGTAGCTTGTAGAATAAGCTAGCCATGTGTCACACATATTGGTAGCTTGCAAAACAAGCCAAGTATGTGGCGCACATGTGAGAAACTTGTTGTGCAAGTTTGACACGTGTCTTGCAAATTAGACAAGTGTATGAGGTCCTATAGAATACCGCCACGTAGCTCTTAGTTAGATAGTATTTATAGAGGCAAGAGTGAAGCCCTCTTCACTCTTGTCAACTCCTTTCCTGATTCTAGTCTAGTTTCAAGAGTCTTCATGTTTCTAGTCTTTGGCAATAGCCATTCTAGTTTTCTTTTGAATATACATACTTTCTTATTCTTATTTTGTGACTTTACTTTGATATAATTTTTATTAGATTATACATCTTTTTCTAGTTCATGTCCTTGACAGATTGACAAGAGTACACTTATAATATCATAGCTTTGTCTTGTCTTGATTTAAGAGTGGATTACCCCTTTTCTCTTGATAAGATACAAGCATTTTAGAAGTTGCGGATTACCCTCTTCTAAACTGATATTATTCCTAGTGTTTTCTTTGTTCTCCCTGTTACTTATCTCGAGTAGTGTTATATATTTTTTGAAGTGTTATCATGGCCGAGCTTGCCGAAATGAAGAGTGCAATGGCACAAATGCAAGAGCAAATGAGAGAATTGATGCTTGCAATGCATCAACTCATTGTACCTCCACAAGGAGCAACAAGGTTACCAAATAATGAAGATATAGATATGGTTGGAGCTGCTTCAACATCTACATCAAGCCATATAATTCCTCCTACATTGGAACATCGTCCAAGCATCAAAGAATCAAAAATTGGTCTACCTAAAAAGTTTGATGGCATAAGATCCAAGTTTCAAGGATTCATCAACCAAGTCCAACTGGTGATTGAATTGCAACCGCAAAGTTTTCCAACTCTAGGATCATAAGTCAGATTTATTGGTACACTACTTTCAGGTTCTGCCTTATATTGGTTTTCATCTTTTCTGGAATGACGTGATCCAATATTAGATAATTTAGAAGCTTTCTTAGCAAAATTTTAATCTATATATGGAGAACACAATGCAACTCGTGTTGCAACCAACAAGCTTCATATCCTACGACAAGGCAATCAATCAGTGATATTATATACTTCACAATTTTGACAACTAGCAATCGATATCAAGTGGGACAATTTTGCACTCATCAGTCATTTTTTCTACGGATTACAATATGAAGTGAAGAAATTGATGTTGAACTTATCCGATCCTCAAACATTGAGTCAAACAATAGACTTTGTGGTGAAGTGTGATAATCGGCTTTTTGAATTTAGATCTGAAAGTCGTACAAGAGAACCTCAGCGACATTATAATTCAGTGGTAGCACCAATGACTTCTCAATATGTACCTTTAGAAGTCGAGGACATGCAAATTGATGCTATACGTTTCAAGCCGCTTACTGAACAAGAAAAGACTCTACGTCGTCAAGAAGGATTATGCTTGTATTGTGGAGAACCTAAACACACTGCTCAAAATTGTCCAAAGAAATGACGCAACCACAAGATGAGGAGTACGACTGTCAAAGAAGACAATATGTCGGAAAACGAATTTGTCCAGCCTCAATAAAGACCGTGCGGCTGGGATCTTGTACAATTTCTAATGAAGATCCTATCCTCTCCTCACAACCATCTCCTTATTTTATAATAGATGTGTATTTAGGACCTAATAATTACAAAGCCTCTACTTTAATAGATTCGGGAGCCTTGGCTTGTTTTTTAGATGAAGAATTTGCTAAAAGCCATAGAATACAGATAGTACAAAAATCTAAACCTGTACATGTAGAAGTTATAGATGGTCGTCCTTTATCTTCTGGAGATGTTACTCATGAATCACTTCCTCTAGATGTAATAGTAAATGGATATAATAGTTGCATAATTTTTAACATAATTAGATCTCCTTCTATTCCAGTTATTCTAGGTCTATCATCGTTAGAAAAACACAACCCTCGAATAGATTGGATTTCTCGTACTATGAACTTTTCTAAAAGTATAGCTAACAATATAGTTAATCAAGTAAGAAATCACAAGTCTAGTAGAATTAAACCTGCGTTTGTAGGTGCAAGAGCTTTCTTGCATGCTATCGTATGACGTGGCCTTCTATCTAGGAATACACTGGGTACCTGGCTATGGAGAGTTTATTTGAAATTTGATGGCAAAAATCCAACAGGTGGTTTGTTCTCAATAAAAAGGACAAATAATACAACAATCTCACAAAAGAAAAGTTATATATGTAAACCCTCTTGTATTCAAGTAAGTTTGTACAAAAAGGGTTCAAATTTCCACAAAAACCCTTCAAAACTTTATTCACCCGCAAAGACTTATTTCTTACTGAACTTTAGAGTCCAATAACTCTTGATCCAACCATTCAAGTTCTATACAATTTAGTTCAAAGTGTAGATAATCTTCTTAAGTTTCATCACAAGAAACAATCAACCGCAAATTCATTTCCGATCGTTTGATATCTCTAAACCCCTAGCAAGTGCTTAAAACCCTAGCTCAGAGACACCTGAGTACTATTTTCCTTATATCTCACAAACCCAAAATTCTAATGCTACAAAATTTTTAAAAATAGTCTTGTGACATAAGCATATATACTCTTGAAAATATTGAGCCAAAAATCTATCAAATTGCTTAAGATATAGCTCAAAATATAACCACTATGTAAGTGGGTCACTTACTGCCATTAAGTTTGTAAGTATTGACTTCAGCTCCCAATATCTCCTTCACCCTAGCTTGGATTTTAT